>CATIWF010241710.1:0-90049 GCA_949630135.1 Balakata baccata | reverse complement strand
ATGTCAAAATAATAATTTTAGAGTATATGAAATTAATATCAAGGTATATTATGGTGTTTCTTAGCCATAATTCAATGAAGTATATATCTATTAAGGTAAGTAGAAGAGTGAAAATACTTTTGCTCACAGGTAACAAGTTTTTGAAGACATTTGCACGTAATTTTTGCACTTAGCATTTATTTGAAATAACAATGTGAAAATCATCCCAAAAATAAAAATTTAGCACACTGTTTTTAGAAATTTAAAATATAATTATAGATTAGAAAAGTAATTCTTGCTCAATCATAATGTTTCAATATATTCATCAAAAATAATATTTGATCCTAATAATTCAACAAGTAGAAAAAAATAATTAAATTATATATATATATATATATATTATTGGATTGATTCGGTTTTATTGGATTTGAATTCTCATAATTCAAAACCAAACAAAAAAATTAGTTTATAAAAATTTCAAAACCATAACCATTCATAAAACTATATAATTCATAATTTTCGATTTGAATTTGATTTAATCGATTCATTTTGATCAATTTAGTTAATTTTTTTACAGGCATATCCTTTAACATTTATTTGTCAATGGTCAAAAGTATAAATTAGCCCCTAAAGTATATAGTCATTAGAATGGTCAAAAGTATAAATTAGTCCCTAAAGTATATAGTCATTAGAATGAGTGACCCCCTAAAATATAATTCACTACAATCAAGCTCCTAAAAGTGCAAACTCAGTACAATTAGTTCCCTAAAGTTAGCCTCCGTTTGTTCTCGTTACTAATCGCTGTTAAGTCGACTTGGGAACAATTATGGTCAATTAGAATGCGATACATGTCTACCAATACGGTGTCGTTTAACTCATTAAAATAAACTAAAAGGATCAAATTAGCCCCTAAACTATACTAAAAATACAAATTGGACCCTGAACTTTTGATTTGATACAATTAAACCCTTTATGTTTTAATACGTTACAAATAATTTCCTAAACTACCATAATTTATATCCAATTTGATAAAACTCGATAAATTAACTCAACTACCAATCATAAATTTTAGCTCACCTTATTTTTTAAAATAACAAATTTAATTAATAATTAGTTTTCTACAATAAAAAATTAACTACTTTTTCATAATAATAAAATTATTTTTATAATAAGTTAATTAATTTTTATATGATTTTATTCCTTTCTTCCTTTGTTTTATACAATTTTTACTATAAAAAAAATTATAATATTTGTACATATTGATGAAATTTTAACATGCATTGCCAATTTGCCATTTTTATAGGCAAAATTTATGCTCAGTCCAAATTCATACGAAATGGATGCTACATTAGCAACATCCTTGAAAGTTCTAATTGTGCTATGAATTTACACTTTAAAAGTCTAATTGTACTGAATAATAATTTAAAAGGTGATTCATTCTAATAGTTATATTTTAGAGGCTGATTTGTATATTCGGTTTTCTCAATTAGTTAGTGAGGAGAGTAAAAATTTAAAAATTAAAAGAGAAAATTCTCTCCTCACAACTGAGTGTTAAATGGTGTCGAGAAAATGGCATAAGGAGCTCCTCCAAGGTCTTAGTTTCGAGACGCCTAATTAACAAAAAAAAAAAAAAAATTGTCGAGAAATGGAAGTATGCCTTAGCATTTTCAGGGAAAAAAAAATGGGTAGATTTTTCATAAATAATTTACAAACATATAAAATGCAATAAATCACCGACACGGCAACACAATTCAAAAGCTCAAAGGAGAATACTGATTCAGGTTGTGTTAGAAAAAATATTAAAGTATTCAATCATATAACTAATTGTTTTAATAATTATAAACTAAAGAAATATACGTTATTTATACGTTAATTATAGGCATTACTTTTCCTTTCAATCCTCAGAAGAACACCAAATTTAATAGTTTATTTAATAGAAACAGATATAATAACTGAATCAGGAGTTGCTTAAACTCTAAAAAGTAACACAATCCTTACAGAACACTGCCACATCCTTGGTACAAGTAATTTAAAACAGACTCTAACTTCGCCTTTGATAACTATATTAATCGTAATATTTTTCCTTTATTGCATCTTACAGATGATGAAGACAACAATAATGGGTCCTGTAAGTCTTCCCCTCCCCTACTCAATTACTGAGATTTGAGTTCGTTTCAGCTCTTCACACTGTTTTCTTTTCTGGGTGTCAGATAAATTATAAGGTTGAATGTGAAAAGCAGAAGTTTGGGATTCGCCTATTCCTCTCCACAATCATTTTTGTTTCTACGGCTTTGTTCATAGGCAGTGCACTTGTGATCTTGGACTGTAAACAGGTAGGTCACTCGTTATACACTTACTGTTTGTGATAAAACCTGACTTATTTTATGATTATTATATGCACTGGCTCAAGTTTTCAGAATGGGCTTCAAATGATGCTGTGAAGGTTAAAATATTCAGAACTTGTGAGGAGGTTTGTAAATGTATAACACAATCTTTTTCTTTTTAATTTTTCTGTTAGGAATATCATTAGCTAAAGTAATTAGTAATTTTATATGTGATGTGTAATTAGACTCAGCACAGACCTCATGGCAGTGAACCTCTGCCTAGAGGAATCGTTTCGCCCACGTCTGACTTGGAATTGTTACCGTTATGGGGCCTTCGTGAAAAGGTATGATAAAATATTGTGTTGTCAATGATTCTGTGGTTTTGATTTCCTGATTTTGTATTTTCTGATTTGGTTCAGAACTTGGAGAAGGCAATAAACTTGTTGGCCATTGCTGTTGGAATTAAGCAGAAAGAAAATGTCAATAAAATTGTCAACAAGGCATGAGAATCCAATCTGCATATGTATATAGTTTTCATATTTGTTTCCTGTGTATGCTATAATTATTTCCATTTTCAAATTTCAGTTTCTTTCAAGTGACAGGAATTTTGCGGTTATGCTGTTTCATTATGACGGGTTGGTGGATGGATGGAGAGATTTTGAATGGAGTCATAAAGCAATACACATTTCTGCTATCAATCAAACCAAATGGTAATCATCTTTAAGTAGTAGTTATACATATTTTTATTCTCAAAATATGTTAAAAATCTTGAAAAATCATATACCTTCTTCACAATTAGGTGGTTTGGAAAACGTTTCATGCACCCGGATATTGTTTCTGAGTATGAATACATCTTCTTATGGGATGAAGACCTTGGAGTTCACAATTTTGATCCTGGAAGGTATTTTCAATTTACCTATGATATTTAGCTATATACTTCAAGACATTCCTTTTATTTAATTTGGTGCAAATTTCAAATATTCTGCATTCTGCTCAAATTCAGATACCTTTCAATTATTAAAGAAGAAGGGCTGCAGATATCTCAGCCAGCGCTTGAACCCAATAGATCAGAAGTGCATCATCAGCTTACAAAGAGGCAATATGGATCAAGAGTTCACAGGTTTCTCATTAGCAAGTAGAAGAGTATATCCTGCAAGCTACATCAGGCTTGCCATCAATGATACTTTTGATTTTAGTTTTATTTATTTTCTTGACAGGAGGATAGCAGGGAAAATTGGAAGTACAATGTGTGATGAAAATGCCACAGGTGCTCCATGCTCAGGGTAGATATTTCCTTGTAAATGAGTCTTTGATTTATCTCTCCTGAAAATATTACAGAAAATCAGAATATGGACTTACAGGTTTGTTGAAATGATGGCTCCTGTGTTTTCAAAAGCATCCTGGCGCTGTACCTGGTACATGATTCAGGTATAAAATGCCCTTTCTCTGTATAATTTTGCATAATGAACAAGGTTTATGAATGCTGATAACTAGATAAATATTTCTCTTCCATGGTTGTGGCGCTTCAATGAGTTTGAATCTACAATCAACCCATTTTTATTTTCTTCCCTACTCCTTTTTTTTTCTCAGAATGACCTGGTTCAAGGATGGGGTGTGGATTTTCATCTAGGTTATTGTGCACAGGTAACTCACCATCATAAAGGCTAAAATCATGTCTTTTTTCTCTATTTATATATTATGTATGTTTGACACATTTCTTAGATGTGGGTTATTCTTTAACAGGGAGATCGGTCAAAAAATGTAGGGATTGTTGATTCTCAGTACATAGTTCACTACGGTCTTCCTACCCTCGGAGGTTCTGAAACAAAGGTCAGAAACATTAACTTAAACTCAAGTCAAAATTACAAATCATAGGATAATAATCTGCATATATTTACTCTGTTCAGGCAATCTTATCTTTGTCATCACACTTGAGAATTGTGTGGACTTGCACTCGTTCATGTACGAATGCGTGAAGTTGAATTCCAAAATATTAAAAAATATTTCTCCTTCTTTCTTTTCTAGTATGTGATCAAAATCTATGCCATTTGAATTTGCAGGCACAGCTATTACCCAACCAATCTCAGGACAGACAAACTGTAAGCATTTCAAGTGCTTTCCCTAATGCTTAAAAGGAATTTGTTCACTATCATCTTATTGCTCGCTTTTGCAACTGTATTTTGCAGGTGAAACAATGGTCACTCACTGAGCTAGAGATATTCAAAAATAGATGGAAAAATGCAGCAAAAGGTGATGACTGTTGGGTTGATCCATATAAAAAATCGTAGAGCAAGAAAGCTAGTTCTTGTTTTGCTGCATTTGTCTACTTATACAACATACATTTGACAGAAGAAGAGAAGAACCGATGACAGCAGAGATATTTTCAGAAAAATATAACATTCAGCAATTTTTAGTTGCTATAGTTGCCTTGATTCTTTTAACTTCTTATAAAAGCTTAAAATCATAGAACTGATTCTTTTAAAATATGCACAAGAATCAGTTCATTTGACTGTAGACAGTGATATAATGTCCAAAATTGTTTGATGCTAAAGGTAAAACTTGGGTATTGTTGCTCGAAATATTATTACTCAATAAAGGGCATAATCATCTTGATTTGAAAAGTAAGCTTGTTTAGCTTCTAAATATAACAACAGCTTCTCACATGAATGCTATTATTTAATTGTATGGCATGATCAAATTTGGATCCTTCCACTAAGAACTCCTGAAATAATTCCACCAAGTTCTTCACCACAATCCTGTTGCACATGATGTCCTGCCTTCAAAATGCAAAGTAGTTCAAACAGAGCAAAGAGAGAATAGTTGCAAGAGCAAACAGATTCAAACAGAGAACAGTTTAAGCTTCTCTGCAAATGCAAAAAAGAGAAATTTATGCTTCTTTTCAAATCAAAAGGAGAGAATAGTTGCTACCATGGGAAGCTCAATCAGGTTGTGTTTTGAATTTTTGCAGAACTCATCAACTCCTTCGTAGCTCAACCAACGATCTCTCTGGCCCCAACACACTGTGGTTTGAACTTTCCAATTGCTGTCTAGAAGAATTGTTCTCATTTCTTCCACAAAGGTCTATCAAATACAACCAGAATAATAAAGAAACAAAAAAACGTTAGCATTCTCTTCTGAGGATTAGAAGAAGTAGATAAGTTTGCTATTGAGGCAACAAGAAAAATTCTATATACATTAATACACAAATATCAGGTTCAATCTTTAGCCAATATTTCGGGAGATGATATATGTAATAGGCTGAATAATAAACCATAACTTGTTTCCTGCTGATGAAATTCTTTATGGTAAATATATCTTACCAACTCGAGATGACATTCACTTTTTCCTGCTTAAAAAAAGTGTAGTTTAAGATCAAATAAACATGGAAGAAGGAACTGCAAAATTAGGCTATGGAGGAAATGGCGAGGAGCTTCCTCAAGAGAAAAGGGCAATATTAAGGGGGCAAAAGAAAAAACGGCAGAAATCAATCACCTCTTTGTAGTAAGACTGCTTGATGAAAAGGGAAAGGAAAAGAAAGAACATTAAACCAATTTCACCTTTAGGTCCTTTTTCATGGCCCGACTAATTGCATTCAGTGCAAACCCTGCAGACCCGGATGTGAGGTATGGTCTTCTATATACCATCGCATCATCTTCCTTAATTTGATAAGGACCACAGCTTGTCAAGGCTTTGTCGCTGGCTCTTATAGGATCCTATTTGGTCATTGGAATGAAAATTAAGAAAATGTGAAAAAACAAACATATATAAGACACAATAATAGAAGCATGCACCCTATTTCATAGGCAGAGATTTAAAAGAAGCTTGACTATACCTGACAAAAAATTTCACCCAGCAAGAAGTTGCTGAATATAGACAAGGTTGACGGAAGGTTGGCATGTCTGGCAGTTAGCTTCAGTAAATCAGGGGGAAAAGAATAAGCAAGTCAGATAAATGTTTGTTTCATCTTTCTGATGTTAAAATATGCATACAGCACTACATGAATTCTTGCAAACTCTCCACCTTCAAGAACTGAAAATAAATGTGCCTATTCGGATGAAAGTTCAACACTGAGGATCGAGTATTTTGTTGATACAGAAAGTGAAGAGGTCCATGACTTCCAGGTAAAGTCCCATACTATTGCATCAAAAACTTGGGATCACCGACAGATACAGGATTCTAACTTTGGCAGCAAGTTTTTATTTTTATTATTTTGAAAAATAAAAAAAAATAATTTTATAACTAATGCCTATAGATTGCTAGTAATTTATAGTGCAATTTCCTGCTATTATATTTTCTTCCTTAATATTCATCATATAAAAGTGATTATCAATTTTCACCATAATAATTTAAACATAGTTAAAGTGGAATTTCTGTCTTAATTTTATTTTCTAAGAGTAAATTACTCCAAATAATCATATATGAAAATATATCCTGTTCTGTGATATTAAAAGTTAAGTAGAAAAAAAAAATTCGGGAAAAAAAACAGAATTACAAAACCCTACAGGAAAGCCCTTAGCATTAACTATTGGGACCATTTAGGTGCCCCGCTGCTTGGGATCAAACAACCAAGAAAACTGCGAGGACAGGAGGTCAGTGAGATAGGGAGGACTACCCTACTTGCATAGTCAATCTCAAGAGAGATTACCACTCTTTAAAGTTCTATAAGAGATATTTAAATTTTTTATCATTTGGGCAAGTAGTAACGAAGGATGAGGAGATCCATACAGGAGGATTCAGGAGTATCAGACTATTAAGCTTTTCCTGGTGCTTGCTAGCATATTTAACAACAACTGGTGCAAAGTAGCCCTGAGAAGTATAATATAAATCATTAGAAGATTTTCAATCAAATATGAAATGATAGTTAGCGTTTATTGATAAATGAAAGATTAACACTTTAGCAGATTGTGATTTGATTAGTAAAGAAAAAAAAAGTGAAAGAAAGAAATACCTGCACAACAAGTGAGACTTTATCCTTGGCAATTGCATCAACCATGGACTCCAAGGATGACACATATTCTGCATACCATCACC
This sequence comes from Balakata baccata, assembly GCA_949630135.1. Lineage (NCBI taxonomy): Eukaryota > Viridiplantae > Streptophyta > Magnoliopsida > Malpighiales > Euphorbiaceae > Balakata > Balakata baccata. The sequence continues at coordinate 82,715 of CATIWF010241710.1, read as the reverse complement.
CAAGAAGATACTATATATATATCATATATTTCTTACAAGTTACTATTCAATTTGTAAAAGCAAGACCTAGTAGAATAGGAAAGAATTATTAACTTTACTGTGCCACCATAAAAGCTGAGAAAACAATTACCATTCAGCTTATAGTCAAATCCATATCCAGGTTGAGGCTTATCTGAAAATCCAAAGCCTGTAGGAGATGATAAAAAGAGGCAGAAAGTTCATGATAACTTATAACCGATTAAAAATAACAATGGAAATATGTAATTGGATGAAGTTGGAAATATTTACATGTTCTCAATAATTTCCAAAATTTTGCTACACTGTAATGTAATCCGCTTTAGAAATACCTCCTAAAACAGCTCATCTTGCCAAATACCTAACAGTAACAAACTTTTACTCAGGGACTTCACTACTAGCTTCTTCACAGGAGAGACAGTAGGTATACTCAAACCTCTGAGTTGAAAAATGTTCATCTCAATATTTTATTGTCCAAATGGAAGGAGAAAGGAAGAACTCATGAATGTAGGGCTACCACTAAAAGTCCAAGCCAATGACCTATTTCAAGACTCTACTCTTGCCATATTCATCAAAATTTTCATTTGACCATGATACATACAACAGGCTGCAGCCCCTCCTGCATTTGATAACCCTCACTTCTCTATCCCAGTAAGTTCGAAATGGGTTTTAATCACTGTATTCACACATTTTATCCACTAATTTCATGAAAATTATAAGCAGGTAAAGGGAAATATCCAAATTTTGTTCCAAAAAATGTAAAACTACTAATCTACATCAAAGTAAAATTACAATATTACCCAGCCAATCAAAAGCAATCGCATGATAGTTTTTGGATAGTATAGGCAGAACTTTGCGATACGAGTATGCCTGCAACAGAATTAACACTTTTTTTTTAATCAAGCCTACATGACACGATTTATCAAACACACACACACACACACATATATGTATATATAGTATTTTCTATAAAAAAATAATAATGAAAAATAATAATAAAAAAAATGCTTCGAGAAGAATATGCTGATAGTTAACCAAGGATTGAAGAGGACAATTTGATGACATAAACACAACTATCAGCTGTGATAGCATCACATAAAAGCTTCACAAAATCTCACAGAAAAAATATCCAACAATATAACCTACATTTTGCTGCCTGTATGCAAGCGGGCTTTTGGTAGAAAAGAATAATACACTGTATTTACATCAGCAATCTTGGTCCAACAATATAACCTAAATTTTTCTGCCTGATAGTATTTTTTTTTTTTCTAAATTATAACTCAACTTAAGACAGTATTCCAATTAGCAAATAGCAATCGAAATTGGTATTTGGTATTTGGTAAGGCATATTTTGTAGTTCCGAAAGCAGAGTATAATGGTATACCAGACAAAAAAGAGAACTAATCATTTTAGCAAATATAAACACATTTCATCTGAGAGATTATAAGGAAACACAAACACATTTCCCTAAAATGTTATCTGCAATTCTGCATAACAAAATGTAGTATGGCATATCTGCTATTGAAGAAGGGATTCACCTGTGAAGGGAAACCATGAATTAATATAACCTTGGGATTATTGGCATTTCCGCTCTCAACACAAAACCATCTATTGCACAAAATCAAATATATATAGCATGTTTCATCAATTGGAATCCCTGCAAATAATCCAATCTCAATTCCTTCATAGAAAAAGACCTTAAATAAACCATCGTAAAAGCCACACCAGAATGAGCTATTAGTCTCAAAAATCATAGAACCAAATTTGTACCTGAAAACATCATCTGTGGCCTGAGAACCAGAACCCATTTGAAGTCCAAATATAGGATCTTTTGCCTTCTCACCAGAGCCATAAACAGGATGAGCTTTCACCTAGAAGAATAAAAATCTAAGGATCAAAAACTGATCCTCACATAATCAGTACCAAAATTGATTTCCATTTGTTCCCCTGGGTGATTGGCACTGTAACTAAATATCTAAGACGCCCTCTTCTACTCAGAACACTTCTAGTTCAAAAAGTTTATGCTAAAATAATGAATTCGAATTATCATACCAAATAATTATAGTAAAAATACACCAACGGAATAAAACTTACTATCTTTCCTTGCTTAAACCATTCATCAGCCGGGCTAGGCTCATCTGAATATTTCCCTGTCAAAAACAAGAACCAAAATGAATAACTCTAAACAGTTCAATTAACTGTTAAGAAGAAATAATTCAAAAAGGCACCTCCACTGAAAGAAAAGCCATCCCCAGCTGAAACCGGAGCGTCTATCAAATAATCCTGCTTAGGTAACAAGTATTGAAAGAGGTATTATGTATGAGCAACGATAAAGATAGAAATCGATCAATTCAAACGAAAAAAAGGTGAAAACTTACGTCTTCGCTGCTGGATCTGCAAGTGAGCTTGAGAGATTTTCTGGCGGCGAATTTGACGGAAAGTCGAAGAAGGGATGAAGCTGGAGGAGCCATAGGAGAGAATAAAGGGAACTGAAAATGGTGAGAATGAAGAGTGGAAGACATTTTAGCTTGAATTGCCATTGCTCGGCTGGAGAGAGCAAAAGGAGTTTGGGCGCACCAAAAGTGATCGTTAACCGTTAATTTGTAGTTTTGATGAGGAGGATAGCCATTCTCTGGCTCTCATTTTCCAACAAGAAAATGGGCTCAATGGGAAGCAGGGCCGAGCTTAGGCAGTTATCTTCAAAATTTTAGTAAGGGAATTTTTAAAAAATATCAATAAATTTCTAAAATATTGAAATACTATTTCAATGAATTTTTTTTAAATTATTTAAATTATCAAAATAATCTAAAACAATATTATAAAAATATCTAAATTCAAAAATTCATATCAAAGCATACTAAAAATTAGAGACCATTAAAATTCGGTAACCGATTACCATACTAAAAAAATTTCGGTTCGGTAAACAGTAATAAGATTTGAATTATTTCGATTATTCAATAATTTACTGTTGTAATAACAGTATTACTGAATTTTATATATTTAATTTTAGATTTATTTTAATTTTTTATTAATTTTATTATGATATTTGTATTTGTCAAAAATATATTTTTTATTTTATTTCAAAAAACATAAGGTATTTTAATTTATGTGATATTTTTTATTTATATAGCATTTTTATTATAATTAAATAAGTTAAAAATTTTGAAAAATTTAAGTGAAATTTAAATATTCGGATAATTATCTAAATTTTAAATTCGGTAATCGGTAACTAAAATTTTTATTTGGTGAGACTTTTTTTAAAAATTTGGTATTCCGTTACCAAAAACTTTTTTCGGTTTAGTAACCATAACTGAATGCTCAACCCCACTAAAAATTACACTCATTATATTTTTAATATTTCTTGAATATATCTTTATTGGATATTTTTATATTTATTTTGAATATATTTGATTTAGAATATTTTTGATATACTTTAAAATTTTCTTCATAAATAATTTAAATATATTTTAAAAATACATCAAGTATACTTTAAAAATTTCAGAGAAATACTAGGATATATTTTCAAAATAAGCTAGTTAAATTGCCTAGATTAAAAAAAAAAAAAAAAAGCGAATTAAATTAAGATACCTGAGTGAGCTGCTGAAGAATCCATCCTATGACTTTTTCTCTTTCGCAATTGTACAACTATTGGACTATGTCGTAATTTTATCAATCTCTTAACCTGCGCGGGTTCAAGAATTGTCCTCAGAGCATTGGCGGTGGCCTCGTTGGTTTGTGCCAAATCTCGCCATATCTGATTCTCTATGGCTATGCATAGGCTATTGACCTTCTCTTCAAGCGCCCAATGTAATTTACCAATCTTATCGATTTCTTCTTCCTTCGTCCTTAGCCTTCTCAGCATCCCTTCCTCTATTGCCTCTATTATCCTCCAAGCTTGTTTCTTTCTCTTCTCTTCTAATTCCATCCTCACTTTCTCCATCTGCACAACATTGGCTTTCAGTCAATACACAATCACAATGAGATAAGTCGCCATTAAAGAAACACGTAGCAGAGATTGATACGCAAATACATACATGTTCAGAAACAAGGTTATCGATGTCCATTTGCTGCTGCTGGATCTGGAGAGAGAGGTCTTGGCCAAGAAATGAGAAAGGACAGGTCGACTCTGGCTAAGGTATTCTCTAGGGCTTCTTCTTCTTCTTCTTCTTCTTCTTCTTCTTCTTCTTCTTCTTCTTCTTCTTCTTCTTCTTCTTCTTCTTCTTCTTCTTCTTCTTCTCCGAGAAGCCTCAACAATTCGCTGCAATGACTCGATAATCATCTCAACCCGCTTCACTATTCTTGCTTCTCCTCCTCCGGTGATATTCACCACCGCCTGAACTTGCCAGAAATGGTAGAGAAGTACTTTGCTTCCTCCCTTGCTCAGTTTTCGATTGAAAAAAGGTAAATTATTGTTATTTTTAGATTTAATTAAATATATTAGTTATCCTCTTTTTTTATTTCGAAAAATATATTATAAAATATTTTAAATTTAGTTTAAAATTACTATAAAATTTTTTTTTGTTATTTTTAAATAAATTATTTTATTATTCAATTAGAATATTATATTAATTAACTAAAATATTTATTTTTTGATAAATTTGATATTTTATTAATTTAAAAAATATAACATTAAAAAAATTGACAAATTTAATATTTTTTATAAAAGTGATGACATTAAAATTTTTTTATTTTTTTTAATATTTTTTAAAATAATAAAAAGAATAAATTTAATATTTTATTTATATACAATGAAAAAATTAACAGAATGATTATCTAATATATTAAATCAAATATGATAAATTTTATAATATATTTTTAAAAATAGATAAAACAATCATTGCATTCAACTAAACTTTCAGATGTTACATTAAATCACCCTTAAAAATATATAGATGTTTTTGAAAAATAGATAAAATTGAAAAAGTATTTAATAAAAATAAAAAAATTACTTATATTTTTTGTAAATAAAATATTAAGCGTAGAATGTGACTATATATATATATATTTAGTTTATTATTGATTTATAAATTAATTTAATTATGCAGTAACACATAAAATTAAATATATATTATTATATAATTAAAATAATATATTAAATAATATAGTAGTATAAATCTATTTAAAAATTATATATATACATTGATGAATTGCTTTATATGGCTCCACTAATGAATCTATGAACTACCCAAGATGCAGTTTTGGCAAGTTCATTTCCAACAGAGTAAAGATTAATTTTGATCTTTCAACTTTTTGAAACGTCTAATTAGTTCCATATTAGTATTATTATTTGTTTTTCAGTCAATTTAGTGCTTTTTTTCTCTTTTTTTTTTTAATGAAATATTAGTTCCCATAATTATTAAATAACTAATTATTTTTGGTTATGAATTAACTGGAAACAAAATAACTAGTTAATTGAAAAGTTGATTGGTAAACAAGTAATTAAAACATGAAATGGAGAAACCAAACATGCAGTTTTTCATTTGCAAATAAGCAACAGATTTTCATTGAAAGAGACGTAACAAAAGAAGCTCTCTACTTTACAAAGTAAGGAAGGTTAAGGACATAAAGGAGGAAGTAAGCCCAAATAACACCAGAAATTCCACCAAAAAAGAAGCCACCACTGAATTTGGCCCATCCATCAGCAGTCTGCAACTGGTCAGGCTCCTTCTTCCTCCCGGTCAAGGTTAGAGATGGGGCAGTAGAAGCTTCTCCTTCACTGAAGGATGCAATTCCATACATGGTCAAGCATATGCTTAGGATCACTACTAGACCACCTGCTGCCAATGACCCTGCTGCTCCTGCATACTCTGTGTTCCTTAATGGCCCTGCTTTTACAAATGGTCCTACCAGCAGGAACCCATGTGCCAGACCCACTTCGATCCCTCGGAATAGTGGGCTCACTGCTGTTCTGTAGGCTGGTAAGTTGGACAAGTACCAGGCTATCAATGGGCTTGATGTCACTGGTGTCTCTAGGCTGCCGATGAATGGGTCGCCGTTGATTGGTTGTATCACTTGGTATGTCGGCTGCATTGTAAGAGTCAATCAAATTGCTAAGACCATCCACAATAAAATCACATCATTTTTAGTTAAAAAAAAAAAAGAAGTTCTACTGTGGAATGTTTTAGCTTTTTGACAATACTTGTTTATCAATTTTCTAAACTCAATTCCAAAGCTAATCTAAATACATTACAACCCTATATTGTTTATAGATTTGGCTCTTATATCTTTTATGTGATAACGAGAAATTCTTGCAAAACGAGTTTATATAGAGTAAATTAATGAAAAAAATATCATCTAAGTTATTTTGTATGTTATATTATCCCATTAGTTTGATTTACATAGACTCGGTTACATGGACTAGATTTGTGAATCCCATTGACATTTGCCGAACTCCTCCAAGTTCAAGAAATAGGAAGATACCTTTTCAGACTGAATGGCTTTGACAGTGAAGAAAGAAGCCCTCTTGGTGGGTGAGACTCTAAAGGAAAGGAGTACCTGTTCCTTAAAAACTTGTGGTTGTGATTGGTGAGATGTCAAACTTGTGTGATTTTCATTGGCTGATTGCTCCTGGGAACCTTATCCGCAGCTTAACCACATTCCCCGTAAGTATTTTACATCATTTCCATGTTTTACTGCTTCATCCATGACAAATGCAAAGGTTAACTCCAAATAAAAAAAGCCAATTATTCTTTTCTTTTTTTGGGTCAAACAATAGTCAATATTCCATTACAGACAATTAAAAGTTAAACACTGGTGTAATTCTGAATTAAACCCCAGGATTATCAAAAATTACTTTTGATATATAGAAAATAAAATAAAAAGAAAAAAAGAAACGTCGTCGTTCGAGAGAATGTTCTTCAGCAATCGAGACTCAATACAACAATAGCCAGTAGCAACGGAAATCAAGAGTTACACCAGTGATTGAACTTGGCAGGACTAATTAAAGTATGTGCCATCACTTCGATTATATTGTATAGGTTCTTGACAAAATTATAAAAAGTGTGGAGAACTTTGGATTCAGCTGGATTGAATCTCCTATAAAGGTTGCTGAGGGTAATACAGAATTTCTGGTATCCTTCGCCCGTATGACCATAGAAACTGCCGAATAATGTATTAATAATGAGGGGAATGAGTCTCTGCCACTCTGCATTAGCCTCTAAGTAACTGCTTCGCTTGGGCCAGCTGTGGATGGATCATATTCTATTCTTTGCATGGATTCACTGATATTTGTCAAAACTTATGAATTTCTATACTCGCACCTTCATTTTTTTTTTTTTTAATCCCCACCCAATTCTTTTGATTTTAGCACTAAAAAGTACAAATTCCAAGACGTTCACTTAAAATTTACTAAAAAAATTTCATAAAAATTTTTTAGAAAAAATTAAAACAGTAGCAATGAAAAAACCGAAAAATACCGATAAAATTGAAAAAAAGTATATTCAAAAGTCGGTGAAATTTCCTTTTGTATAAAAGTGCCCAAAATCATCACACACAGCAATTTACAGCCACAAAGCAACTTGTTTCCCATTCTTCTTCCATCCAAATGCAAAGAGAAAACTATATCGGCATAGGCAAATGAGTGATGCTAGCGAAATCAGTTAGCGATCAGAGTTTTAGGGTTTGTCTTCTTATAAGTTGGATAACTAGAAGTGTGCTACAGTTATGGGGACGAAAGAAAACAACTGATATTGATTCCTTGATCCAGGAATTCCTAAGTTAAACAACATGAGAAGTAAAGTCACAAGCAACCCTTCCAATTTATGAGGGACAACGGGATAGAATTGAGACATAATTCTCAATCCCCGTTCCCACCATAAAAAATTTCGGAGTTAAAGGTGAGATTACAGTGGAGCATGAAAATGATAAATAAATCTGCCCTATTCAAAACAGGGTTGGAAATGGATCTACCAATTGATTAAAAGAAATTTTTCAAAAATATCAAAAAAAACTTATAAAATATTACAATATTCCTCAATTTAAAGTTTTTTTCAAATCTATCAAAAACACTTCAAAAAATATTATAAGAGTATCTATATTCAAAATGTCTCCCTAAAATATATCAAAAAATATAAATACGATATATTTTCAGTATATTTTAGATATATCTTAATTCAATAACTTTAAGAATACATTTGGTATACATTGTTCGTTATATCTTAGTAATACTTTAAAATTCCTTAAAACATTTTTGAATATATCTTGAAAATATTTTAAAAACACATGAGAAATATTTTGAGATTTTCAAAAAAAAAATAAATTAAATAACATAATAATTAATATATATATATATATATATATATATCAAAAGTCAAAAAATGCATATATTTCTTAGCATCAAGAAGACCCAAAAGTCCTTCACAAATCCAAAAACCTATCAAATCAATTTTTTAAAACTTGAAAATCCTTGGCTTGTGTGCCTCTAGTTTTTGCTAGGTAAATTCAACGACTCTTGAAAATCATAAGCTGATTTTGTTAATTCTAGTACAAAGTCCAAGGAAATTCACTCAACAAAACATGCGATATTGCAAAGTCCGACAACAAAAAAAAAGTTGACATACCAGAAGGATTGACATTTTCTTTGTCGAACATAATTGTCCAGAAGGATTGACATTTTCTTCGTCGAACATAATTGTTTCGTATTGAATCATTATAACAAATCAGAAAATCTAAAATGAGTAATACAGAAATCTAAAATAAAGACAAAGGGAGGAAAAGGCAGAAAATAGAAAAATAGAAGAGAAAACATGCAAAAAAATAAATATCGGTAAAAAAATGAAATTACATAAATCCGGCGGTAAACGGTAAAATTTCGTCTTAGATTAAAAAACGAAAATGGTTACCAAAGCATGGAAAGCAGCACAAACAAAACAACCCATTCACAGTAATATACACTTACCTGGGGGGAGATCTGTATTAGCTTACCAATTCCAAAGAACAGCAGATTAAAAATTAAAATTAGACCAAGTAAAAAAATAAAAAAAAATTCACACAGCTGAGCATATACAGAAAACGAAGTACATATATTAGACGATCAAATTATCTCTAGTACAACAGATTAAAAATTAACATAACTTTTTTTTTTATGATCCTTTTCAGATAACTAAATTCATCCATACAACATCAACGGACTGAAGGTTAAGGCTAGCAGTTAAAATCAGGATCATAGTCACCTTTTTCGCCATCTTTACTAACTAGTGAAGATACAGGGGGGCCTGGTACTGGTAGCCGTTTCCAAAGTAGTTGCCATGGCTGGGAGAAAAGTTGTAAGTTGCAGAACCCATAAGAGGAGGAACATGGTTGTCAGTGGGGCTGGGGTAAACATAGGGTCGGTCATAAATGTACTGCGGGTACCTATCAGTGACTCGTGGATAAAATGTTTTGTCAGCAGCAACGTTAGTGACACGGGGCGCACATCCAACACCGTTAGCACGTGGTCTCTTGGGTTGAGGCTTAGCAACTTCAGTTGCTCTTTTCATGTCTGCCTTGGCCTTCTCCAGCTGAAGGAGGCGTTTTTGGAGGGGATCAACAGGATACTGCTCCTCAAGCTTATGCTCTTCAATGCACTTTATTACAGCTTTAAGGGCAGCGAGTTCTCGTTCATTGACCTCATTCTGAAACAAAAGAAAATGTATTAAATATATGCAAACGCGCAAGAATAGTTTCTTACTCATGCAACCTCATAGAACATCAGCTACCGCCAACTTTCTAATAAGTATCTATACAAATAATGTCGACAGAAAAAAGCAAATGCACGACATTTATAGAGGAGGAGAAGATAAAGGTACAAAAGAATATATATCAAGGGATTATTGTGTAAACTTTACCAAACATGACAACAAGATATAGTTACCACTAATCTAAATGCATCTAAGACTACAGAAACAGATATAAATTTGCTGAGAAAATGTCTCACTATCAATTTAATTGTGAGGATAAAGCATTCTGAGCATTCGTGCTTAACAAATAAGAATGCAGGCACTTACATAGGCACGTATATGCATGCATGCTAATCCAAACATGGTTGTGCACAATATAAATATGAAGGATGAATATGGTTTCTGCAAAAAGTGCCACTGAAAATGTGCAAACAACAATCTAATGCATTCTCACATGCAATGACTATGTTCACCCTAATGCATAATAAACATCAAAGTTCTACACAATCACATTGGAAGGCCCATGCCTAGCATCAAAAATCTTATCAATCTTGTAAATCGTAATTTCCTGGTTGAAAATTGAAATCTCAAAAGAACATATTACATGGTAAAAACAATTAATTATACTACAGTCAGTTGTGACCAAAATGCAAACCTGCACAACGCAGCAAATCCAAGTCACAATGCAAGGACAATTCATACTAATTTGAGAGAGAAAATATACCTGCACAGCAGTAGGGGATGCATTTCCAGGCTTCACAGATGAAGAAGTTTTTCTTGCCTCCTTCAAGTATGATTTCAGCAAAGGTACAGGTGAGAACTGCTCTGTTAACTCAAAAGCAAAGGCCAAGTTGACTGCATCAATTTGCCGTCCGCTATTTACCAGTACTTCAATTACACCTGAAGAATTCATGATCAAAGAAGTGGAAACAAAAAATTATGAAAATTGGTAATGAAGAAACACAAAACTAGCAATACAAGAGGAAACAATTGATTTTTCTTTCTATTAGATTAAACATTACAGCTTTATGAGCTGCCCTAGGCATATTCAGTAGAGGCTGTGAAAATTTTTTTAAACGCTTCCTCATGCAAGGTCTAATAAGAGGCAAATTGAAGGATGAAATCAGAGATCAAGTAGACAGATACAGATGATCCTACTCAAACACATACTGCACACCTTTAAGAAAAGGTTAGATATTCTACACAATTGTCTAAAAATTTGGTGCATGTGCATTTCCTACTTTTTTAAACTTTTAAAATGATATGACATTAACCTAATATTCGGAAATGATTAACTGCAGCAAGGAGTAATTGCATAATATGCCATTGCTTCATTAATGAAGGAAAAAATTTAAAAATCATGATTGCCAACAATTTCTAAGTGAATCTGGCATCTTCAGAAATATAACTACCGGGTCCAAATTCAAAGTTTGAGCAATACAGTGAGGCCGAGACCTCTCTTCAAGCTAACTCAATAATAACCATATTCCGGCAAATTCTAAGTGAATCTGGCATCTTTAGAAATGTAACTACCTGGTCCAAGTTCAAAGTTTGAGCAATACAGTGAGGCCGAGACTTCTCTTCAAGCTAACTCAATAATAACCATATTCAACAAATAACTACAATGAATGGAGGTGAAGTATTAAAGAATAAATTGGGATTGATACAACAAGAATCGAGGCAAAAGTAGTTTGGTTTTCTGACTTTGAAATGAACATCTGTTTCTATATTAGCAATCAATGTTAATAAGCAATATTATTGAGTCATCAAGGGAATTTAACTGCATGGAATAAATGAATTTGTAACACAATAGACGATGCTCGTTAAATTAAACTTGCCAATGAATCAACTTTCAGTCTTTCACTCTACGTAATTGAATTACACCGAACATTAAAGCTTGGGAACACATGCAAACAAAAAGACAAACCTGGCATTTTCTCTGACAACCCAAGAAAACGACAGAGTTCAGCTGCTTGGCGACGACGAGAAACCATTGGAATTAGCCTTGATAATTCTTCCTCGTCAAAATCAGATGCAATACCAAACGTGGCCAGAAGTTGCAAGAATGCATGTGCCTCCAAGGAGTTCCCGTTGCTAGCATCTACATCAAGGGCATCCAACTTGGGTTTCCATTCTTCAGCAATTGCTTTTGCCCTCTCCTTAATATCCTCCGAGATTAAATCAGAAATAGACACTCTATCTGTATACATAAGCAAAATGCTCAGGCACTCCATCAACATGATGCAGGTTCGACGAAGACCCAACAGGACTGAATCTTTCTTTCCATCAATGTTTGACACTTCTATGGGATAGAAATCCTCCAAAGAGTTCAAAACCAATTGGGCTGGGTTTTCTGCAGCTTTTAAAGCAAGAGGAATATCCTCCCTTAGGACAGCAAGGTTCTTTCGATTGTCAGAGATAAATTTGTGCAGCCCTTCTGAATCCATTGCTTCACATAGTTTGGCTAACTCTGGATAAGACATCTCTTCCACTTGTCCATTTTCAGGATTATTAGTCTCCTCCAAGTTACTTTCACCAGCAATGGCATCAGGCGGTTGGTCTTCAATGGTTGGGATTTCACATTGGACATCACAGGTCGCAACAGCAGGTTCCATAGATGATACCTTCCTATTCTTCTTTAAAGCATTAGCAATGGTAAAGACAATAGCATCTCTTCTCTCTTGGAGCCTCTCCAATGAAGCATGTTCCTTGGCCACAACAGCAGCTTCCCGCATCTCCAACATTTCTCGGGCTTTTCTTGTTTCGGTTTCATATTCCTTTTCCTGGTCCTCCAGCTCATGAAAGCGTCTCTTCAAAGACCTTTCAAGCCCATGAAAATGTTCTTCAAGTTCTTTCCATTTCAAGTTAAGTGTCACAGCCCGATGACTTTCAAGTTCCGCAAAAGCTTTCTGAAGTTGCTGTATTTTAGAGGTTGTGGAGTCTATGAGTGTTGCAACTGATTCTGTATCTTCCATGGCAAATGAGCTGGAGAGAAATCAGAAACAAAAGAAATTAAAAAATGACAAAAGAGTAAATATATTCACACAATGAAACTGAAGTAGAAAATGCTATATATGGCCCCCTATAATTGTCTTGTTTGGCTATTTTACCCCCTAAAATTTTTTTTTGTCCACTTGTCCCCTGTATTTGATTTTTTATCCATCCAAACACCTACTAATTTTGTAAAATATTGCATTTGACCCCCTATTTGCTAACACGGCAAGGGCGTGCATAACAAGCATTGTGCAATGCGCATGGAGTAAACAGTGTATTTGTAATTTATCAGAGGGGCCTAAATGCAATTTACAAAATTAACAAGTGGCAAAATGGACCAAAAATCAAATACATGGGGCTAAGTGGACCAAAAAAATTTTGGGGGACAATGGCAAAACGGGACAATTACAGGGGGTAGTATATGTCTTACGCCAAAATATAATTAGGATCAATACAAATGAAACTCCACTAGTGGAATAATATTTCTAATCACTACAACAACTGCACCAGCATCTCATTGCAACTTCTCATAGACCAAAGTACGAAATCACATCATAGACCAGAAAACCCAAAGCTTGGGAGCATAAGTTCCAAGCTAGGACACAAGATGCTCTTGATAACATAAAAAACAATGTCCACAGCTTAATTAACATAAAAATGTAAACTACAAATCTTAGAAAAATTCTCCAACCAAAATCAACAAGAAGGCAATAGCATCCATATCATGTATAGAACACTGCAAGATCCTCTAGCACAGCACGAGCGGAACTAAGTTATTTATCCATTGACATTCCTGACACATACTAAACAAGAAAAGCAACAACATAGACAGAATAGAAGCACTACATACAGCTGCAACAGGTAAGCTTTGCGCCAACTGTACACAAGAATGGTGGAAATACTAACATGATTTTGAGATCACATAAAATAAATTAAAAGCATGAAATAAACATGTGGGCTAGAGATTTATCTGGTTATGTTGCAGCTGCAATGCATGTGCACAATTACAATGACCTCAAATCATCAAAAGTTCAAGCACATGCATGGGAGCAAGCCACAAACGCTAGCCAATAACTTTTCATAAGCTACAATGATATGTTTTGCCTCACTTAAATCATATAAAGAGAGAGGGAGCTCAACCATAAACAGCAATTCTAAATTCAACTTATGTTATCTTCTATTTAAAAAAAAAAAAAAAGAGAAGAAGAAGAAGAAGATCCAACCTAGAAAAGACTCTGAATAGGACAGACCAAATTAATACTCAACTTTATATAGCTTCTTAAGATCTTCTTCAAGCATATAAGACAGATCCAAGACAGTGTCTAGGTATAAGACATTCAAGCATTTTATATCCATCATAGATACTCTCATGCAAGAAACAAAAAATGATAAAATCTCAGTAAATGCCTTTATTTACAACAAATTACTGTAAATCATAGTTATTAAAGGTGCAAGGCGCACTAAGGCACTAAGGGGTCCAAAAGCCTAGACGCGAGGTGCAAGGTGCAGGCGCACGCCTAAGTGACATGAGGCGCAAAAAAAAATAATAATTGAAAAAAATTATAAATTTTATTATTAGACTACTAGCAAAGTAATATAATATTATAAATATTAAAACTCAAAACACGTAAGTCATAATAACAAAATAAAAACACATACACAGAAAAAAAAACTTAATTAAGGTTTGATATCCTAAATACAAGGCTCCTAAGCTTACTAATAATATATTTAATAAGTTTTAACACTTATCAATTATGAATTATCATAGCAAAGCACAATTAGTCTTACGTCTAAATTATGTTGTTCAAATTATCTTTGTGAAAACTGGAACATATGTTTTCTTTGCCCTAACCTTTTTTTTATTGTATGTTTTGGAAATAATTAGGTGTAGTAAAACATACTGAGAGTTATTTTCAATTTATAACAATTTATAATCAATGGTTTACATTTTCCGATACTAAAAACAAAAAAAAATATAAATATTTAACTAATGTCACAAAGGCATGTCTAGGCACGCGCCTTTGCGACAGTGGCCACCTTTGAGTTTTCAAGGCGCTAAGGCTGGAGTCTGGTGAGCCTTGAGCTTCGGGCGCGCCTTTAACAACTATGCTATAAACTTGAAAATCCTGCCACTTGCCACATCCAACATCCAAAGTTAATGCAATAATCTGTACCTATTGCTGAATCAAGGAATAATTAACTTATATTTGGCTTTCAGTTATCCTCAACATAACCATCAAACAATTCATTTTAATGTCTCATTGTTATCGATTGTTACTAGGTTGGGAAAGACATGGACTATAATTTCCTCAGAAGAATTAAATAGATCACCTAACTAATACAGCAATCAAAATACAAACAAAAGCATAAGAGCATCTCCAACAGTCTCCCTATTTATTTCCCTTATTACCTATATTTATGGAGTTTTGTATCATCTAACTGCCTCCCTATCTTCCCCTTTATCTATCTTCCTCCTTAAAATTTACATTCTCGCTCATCAAATTTAAGAGTCATAAAGAGCTCTTAAACAATATTTTATTATTTTTTCCTTTTTTTTTGTTCATTTCTCTCTCCTTCTTTCTTTTTTGTCTCTTGCTCTTTCTTCATTTTTTTTTTCTAAATTTTATTAATAAAAAATTAAAATAGGGAGTGGGAAAATTTTCAAAACAATTAAAATAAGGAGCAAATATTTTATAATATAATAGGGAATGAAATTGAGTGCATTGTTAACCTAAATTGGTTTAAGGATAACATTATAGAAATCACACACAAAAACACATACAACCATACAAACAAATGCACGTGGAGACAATCAAAATTTTAGCAATTATACTTATAAGTAACATCTTACCACTGACTTGGCTAGCTTTTAATTAACCAAATAGCCAAACCGATGCACCAGTAGGAGATCGCGCAAATTAAACTAGCAAGCGACTTAAACCCTGAAAGAAGAGCGATAAATCATTACTAAAGCGAACTTGAACAGAAGGGGAAAAACAAATAAAGACAAGAAAATGAAAAAACGAATATTTCTGAACACCAAAAAAACCAGGAAAAGTAAAAAATTTGCGTTCAAGGGAGATGTTTGCCGAAAACAACTATCCAGTAACAGCTTCTAAGCTGCAAGGGTGAAAAATTACAGAAATTGCAGCAAATGGGGATCATTTTGGAGAGGAAAAAAAAACACGTCCGATCTAGAAAGAAAACTAAAAACCTAACAAAACGAGTGAATAAACAAGCTGAGTCAAAATCACCTGACTGATTGAAGTGAAACTAGGCGACAAAACTGTTGAAATTCAGCAGCAAAATGATCAATCCATCGCTTAATGGATCGAATTAAGGGTGTGGCTGCTACTCTGCAATCCCTAAGAGATTTAGAGAGACAGAGAGAAAGGGAAAGTGACGAGAAGGCAAAAGGGAGTGTGATAACGCAGCCCTCTTTGTTCTGCTTTTTGTTCAGCACTCTCATTTTTGCTATTGACAAGTGAACTGAGGGGCCTTGGATTCCCTTGCTTAGATAGAGGGATAACAGTGAAATGAGGAGTGCCCGTAAAGTTGCGAAAGTGCAACGTGTGGGCTGTCTGAAAAGAGAGAGGTTGTGTTGTCATAAGCCTAGCCAATGGTTCGGTCCAAGTCCAATCCGTTCTTTATTGGATTTTTGCCTATACAATACTAAAGACACTCCTTTTTAATATGGAGACAATGACCTAGAGCCCCTATTTTTTAGAATTTTTCTTCAAATCACTCGGGTTTTTTTTTTTTTTTTTTGTGTAAAAGGGTGAGCAAAGCTTTAAAACAAATAAAAACTACCTATTGTAAGTGATGTAGTCAAGGTCATACAACAACTAGGTAGAAAGACCAGTTGGAGGATTAGCAAGGATGTGAGTACCCAAGTTGTACTTGTAAGCTTCACTAGCCAAAAAAACATGAGGCAAAATTGGCCTCCCTATAAATATGGCTAATGTGAACATATGCAAAACATTTTAGCAAATATTTGATAGCTTGAGCAATTGAACGACAACTAACTAAGGTACTCCAATCTCCACTACATATTTGTTGTATGCTTCAATCAACAGATGATCGATACTCATAGAGTGAGCTAGCTTGATTCCTTCATACATCACCCAAAGTTCTGCTTTGATTATATTGCAAAAGCCTAGGTTGATGACAAACCCCTTGATCCAAGACCTGTCATGGTGCCTAAGTAAACCACCACCATATGAGTGATCAATTCTATGCCCTAAAAAGTCATCTGAATTAAGTTTTGTATAGCCACAAGGAGGGGGGTCCAATTAACAGAGATTTTAGGTTTTAGATAGTTGACCGAACCAAGGGCTTCTTTTGAGAAAGCACTTTGAGTAATGGAAGTCATAAAAATAATTTCTATAACAGTGGCTTCACAAGTAGAGGTTTCCTCATTGAATAAGAAACTGTTTCTTCTTTTCCAAAGGCTTCAATAAGCAATCCCAAACTTTAGACTTCAAGAATCTTCATTAATAGTATGATTGTTTAGCAAATTGGTTGTTAACCACCCTTGTAAAGTGGCATATTGAGAGAAGAAACTTGCCCAATTTTGAGAAGGCAACAAACTCTGCCAAACGGCTCATGACCAAGGGCAGTTTCGGATAACATGTAGTGTTGATTCACTCCGATTACCACAAATATTGCAACAATCATCTTGGTCTATATATCGTCTTTTCCTAACTTCCCCTGTCAGTAGGCGATCATGGTATAATAACTAAAGGAACATTCTTACTCTTTGAAGGCCTTTCCATTGCCATATCTGATTCCAAACAGAAGATGGCTCAATCAAAGCATCATCGATGAGACTTAAATATGTTGATTTAATGGAAAAACAGCACAACGGAGTACCTGACCAAAACACTTCGTCTTTTCCCATAGCAGGTGTAAGAGGTAAGATGGCTACAATATGTAGTAGAATACCAGCTGGAAGTTTGTTTTCCAACTCATCCTAATGCCAAGAACCAGAAGGGGAAACGTAACTAGAGACTGGAAGAGAGATCTTTGAATCATCAATGTGTATAGTAGCTTGATCCTTTAATGCAAGGTAACCCAGAATCCAACAGTCTTGCCAAAATTTGACATTATTTCCATTATCGAAAGCCCATACCAAGTGTTTCTCGACCTCATTCTAAGCTCCACAAATATTTCTCCAAATATGGGTGCAAACTTTAGGGGCATTAAGGCTAAGGTTTCCATATCTATTCATTTTATATTTTGAGGAGACCACCTTGACCCGCAACTTTTCCGGTTTCATTTTAACAAGCTAAGTTGATTTCATGAAATAGGTCTTATTGAGGTCTTCAAGAGTTCTTAGATCCAAACCACTTTTATCCTTTGGATGAGTGATAATTTCCTATGAGACAAGTGAAATCTTCTTCTCTGTAGTGTTACCACCCTAAATGAATCCTCTAATCAACTTTTCGATTTCATAACAGATGCTAAAAGGCAGTTTGGCTATCTGCATGGTGTAAATAGGAAGAGACAAGAAAACTGATTGGGATAGTGTTACTCTACCTGTTAGAGAAATTTTAGAAACATTCCAACCAACTAATTTCGTTTTAACTTTTTCCACAAGTTACTTGTAAATTTGTTTGCTCACTCGATTATGAATCAAAAGAACTCCAAGATATTTCCCTAAGCCATCTGTCTATTTGAACCTTAAATCTCTACTAATCTCCCTTCTCAAGATCTGCCTAATGGTTTTTAAGAAAAAAAAATATGTGTCTTGTCAATGCTCACTCGCTGACCTAAAAAATCACTAAAATAATCGAGAACTTTTTTGATAATGCTTACTTGGTCAGCTTTAGCTTCAGAAAATAGAATGTTATCTGCAAAAAAGAGATAAGATAAAGAAGGTCCCCCTCTATTTAAACAAATCGGCTTCTAGGAACCTCCCAAAATCTCATTCTGTATACCATATGCTAACCTTTCTAAGCAAAGGACAAACAAATATGGTGAGAGAGGATCTCCATAGCACAATCCCCGAGAAAGAAAAAAGGGTCATGATAAGGAGCCATTCCAAATAATCCATATAGAGGAGGTTCTAATACATCTCATGATAATATTGATAATGGAACCTGGGAGACCCACATCAATGAGAGTATCTAGTAAGAAACTCCAGCTAATCCTGTTGTAGGCTTTGGCTAGATCAAGTTTAGTAGCCATGAAACCAACTTTCCCTTTTTTTCATCCTCGTGTTGTGTGTAACTTCCTAGGCTACAATGATATTATCTGAAATCTATCTGCCTGGAATGAAACTAGACTGACAATTCAAAATAAGATAAGGCATAGCATTCCTCAGTTTATTTGCAATGATCTTAGTTATGATCTTATAAGAGACATTGCAAAGGGAGATGGACAAAAATGAGTAATATTAACTGAATTCTCAATTTTGGGAATAAGAGACAATAAAGTGTTGTTCATATCTAGACTAATATCACCACCATCAAATATTCTTCTTACCTTTGAACAAATAAAGGTTCTTAGGACGTGCCACTGATTTTGAAAGAATCTGACATGGAAGCCATCACTCTCTAGTGCTTTCCAAGGCTACATGTCAAAGAGAGCCTTTTTTATTTCATTACCACCAACTGGAAGAATAAGTTGATTCATGGCCTCATTACTAATAGAAGGGAATTTGTTTTGAATTCCATAATTTGGTCGACCAGGAATATCCTTAGAATATAGAGAATTGAAAAAGGATAAAGCCATATCACAGAGAACTTGTTGATCCTCTGCCCAATTACCATGTTCATCTTTTAATTTAGCAATTGTGTTTCTTCTGCGTCTCCTTATAGACTTTTGGAACTAAAGAAGCTCCTCCTGATACAAAGTATTATCAAGATCCTATTTAAGCTTTTTTTTTTTCTAGTAGTAGCAAATTTGATGATGGCTTTCGTTGATTTTCAAGAACATTTCGAATGTCGTTCAGCCTAGCCACAAGATGTTTTTTCCTCCAAAAAATGCTGCCAAATACATCTTGGTTCCATTTGAGATATCTAGTGAAAGAGCTGTGACCAGCTCCCTGATAGTTCCATAACATAAAAGACATAGGAAAATAAAAAAGTGAAAGAGCTAGGACAAGCTTACAGGTCAATGGAGGCATCTCTAACCTCATCTGAATCATAGGGGTCTTTTTTCCCTTCACCGTCATTCTCAAGGTTTGTCATGTCTATGTCCACATCATCGTTTGCTTGATGAACTATGCCCTCCATCTTTTCTAAATTCAGTGGTCTCCCCGCAAAATTGTTGAAGTCTACCGTTGGATTGCTACACATTGGCTCAGCTAATTCTGGAACTTTGTTTCCTATGTGTTAGTCTTTTTTCGATGCCTACTATGAAATGTCTCAATAGATCCAGAGATGTTTTCAAAGCTTTGACTTCTGAATTGGATAACTGCCCTATCTCTCAATTATTGAAGTTTGAATTGGGCTTTATGGGTTTTTTTTCCAAAAGAGGTCTTTTTAGTGGCAGGCTTTAAGGACTCTCCAGCTTTATAACTTGGTCCGATAATTTTAGCCAGCCTATGTCTGCTAGTTTCAGAGTCAATATGGCTAGCTTTACCTTTAGCCTTTGTCATTTCAGTGTTAGAGCTCAAGTCCACTTCTAAAACATTTTCTTATCTTTCCATTTCCATGTTTAAACATTGTCATTTTCTTCGTTATCTACCAATATGGAAAAACGAGATCCCAAAAATTGTGGTGCTGCAATAGGAGATTTTTTTTAGCAATAGGATTTACCCGGTATGGCATGGTCCTTTCCTTGCCAAGTAGCTCTTTTTAGAGCCTTATAGACTTGCATCCGGGGGCTAAAGCTTCGGTCCTCCGGTGGCGGGTTTGACCAGTTGGACAATTCATAGCATCATGTTGTTAGATAATCTCATTTTGCTTTGGTTCCTCTTTGCAAGTCAATTCTTCATGTCTGTATACTCTGCATTTATAGCAAATGATTGAGAGACCTTTGTACTTAATAGGCTGTGATTTGCCCTGTATTTTAATGCTTGTAACTAAAGGCTCTGTCAAGTTGATTACCACTACAATTCGAGCAAATTTCCCTCTATTGGCTCCAATATCAGTGTTGTAGTCGATTTTGATGGTTTTTACCCAAGACTTGACCAATAACTCTAAGGGTGCTTTTGTGGTAGAATTTCATAAGCAAACCTCATAAGCAAACCTAGACAGTTGTAAACCGTGGCCAAGGAGCAGCTATGGAGAAGCAATTCATTCATGGCTCAATAGTCAAGTAATGGTTGTTGATTAACCTATGACCATTTGACGAGACATATGTGAAGTCTTATAGAGTTTTGAAACGCACTAGATAATAGCATTATCTAGTTCCATGACAATTATCTCCGATAAGGGTTTCCACATAGTTTTTAATCTATTAACTAAGGTTTTGTACCCAATCATAGATCCAGAAGCTTGATAACTATGGCCTTCTCTACGCTCTTGTTTAATTTATCAACTAGCTTTTCCAAGAAAATAATCTCTTCTCTGTCCTTAATCTCATAATTTTTTTGGAATAAAAAACTTCCTCTTCATCTCTTTCGTTAACTAGAGAAAACAGTTTGGTTGTCGTTCCATTCATAAGAGTCCTTAAAGGAGGCTTTAAGGGGTGCTTCAAAGGTATCTTCGACCACAATTTCATCTATTTCCATGACCATATTTTGCTCTAGTGTTTCATCCTTGTTAGCTTTTTCTCGAAAATGAACTTTCTTGGTAGCCCTAGTTTGCGAGGGCAAGGGACGGTCTTCTTTCGGGTGAATTTCGTCATCGGTACCTCAATTATATAAATTATAATAACTTAGTACTCCAAAAATTATTTGTAATATAAAAGTACCTCAATTATGTAAATTGTAACAGCTCAGTACTTCAAATATTATTTGTAATATAAAGGTACCCCAATTATATAAATTGTAACAACTCAGTACCTCAAAAATTATTTGTAACACAAAAGCACCTAAACTTTTATTTTGTAACTAAATAGTACTTATGTTTTCAGCTATTATGGCTCGTTTAGTCAATTAGTCAATTAAAAAAATTAAAAAAATTAGTTAATTAAATCAAAAAATTCGAAACATGTTTTTAGAACATTCAACAGCACTCCTAAGCATCCATTTAATCTCTCTAATGTAAATATAAAATGAAATATCTATATAAATTTTTTAAAAAATAAAATTAGTTATAATACTCAATTAGTAAAATTGAAATTTATCTGACGTGAATATTATAACTAATTTTATTTTTATTAAATTTTATATGATATGAATATTTTATATCAAACTTATGTTAGGAAAACTAACAGTTAAAAATAGAAGTACTATTTAGTTATAAAATAAAAATTGAAATATTTTTATAGTACAAATAATTTTTGAAATATTGAGTTATTACAATTTATATAATTGATGTATTTTTGTGTTATAAATAATTTTTGAAATATTAAATTATTACAATTTATATAATACTCATTTGAACGTTAAATTTAGATAATCTAACGTCTAAAATTCACCGTTACTTTCAAGCTGGGTTTAGAGAGCATCTTGGCTTTTTAGTTCTTTACTTCTTTCGGATTGTGCTTTTCTTTGTTTTTTTTTTTTTTTTTTTCAAATCACTCTGTTTTTTAATTTAGGCAAACCCCTTCCGTATTTATGTATTTTACAATTCCAACCTTAGCCTTTTCGCTTCACTTCTCTCCTCTCTTATTTTCTCTTATCTTCTGCGGTTTGAGCTTCTCCATCTAAGAAAGCCTCAATGGTTTTCTCCTGTCTTCAACCGAAACTCTAAAAAGATCAGGACGTCCGGCGACCAGTTCCTTTGACGGAGGAGGAGAGAGTTCGTCCAAACAGATTCTGTCTCCAGTAATGTTGAAGTCTTTAAGACTCTCCCTCAGCTTCTCCTAGACCGGGATGGAAAGGAATTCAGGCAGTTGGTTAATGGCTCTCCGATGAAGGAATCGCCGACATTTCTCAGAGGTCTCCGACGAGTTCAGGTACTCTCTGTGGAAGTTTGATTTGGTTGCATTTTGTAGTATTGGGGCTTGGAGTGAGGCAGTGGACGAGAGCGGTGAATATTGTAGTTACTTTGCATTTGTTAAATGTTTCTGTCTGGGGTATTTGCCCTGTTTCCTCCATCTTCCCTTCCAATTACATTTCCCATTTTCCTCTTCTTCTCTCTTTTCCTTATAAAATCAACAAACAAACAAATAAACTCCAAAGCTCTGTTAGAAATCTAGCAAAGTAACAGTCAAATATCATTAATATTTGTAGTTTGGGATTTTGGAAAGATTGCCATTAGAACATTGTTAGATTGCTGCTTGCTAAATTTGGTAAATTTTCTTGCGGTAATAGAACAAAAGAGGGAAATAGTGAGTAATTGCAAATTCAGAGCAGAGAGATTGTTGTTCTGATCCTGCACTTTTTTATTTGCAGACAGAAATATTAGATTGGATAACGATAAAGGGAAATACTAAGGTAAGGTCACTTTCAAATTTTACTCCTGTGATCCCCCTTCGAAAATATTTATCGCTTTTTTCCATTTTTATAAAATTTTCATTAAACTTTTAACTAGTTAGTATATTTCAAAATTTTTTATAATTTTTATAAATGAGAATATTAATCCAACCACCGTTTAATCTAAATACTAATATGAATCAAGATCGAGCTCTACACTTGTTGAGAACCCGAAGCACAAATAATTAGCAAAGTGCTACTAATATTACGTACACGCACTTCATTTGGAGCTAATTGAAAAAAATCTATTTTGGAAATTTTTTAGATTATACTATCTTTATAATTTTATTAATTATGAAATATTCGTTTCCTTCAAACTAATTTTTTAATCAATAAATTCTTTATAATTATAATATAAAAATATTATAAATAATTGTTAAATTAGTAATATTTTTTATTTTTATATGAGAAAAAACGTATAATAAGCTTTTAATTGTTATATATATGTTGTTTAATATATTAATCATAAGTTATATTAAATTTATTTATTTTATTTATAAATTATATATATTCAGTCATTTAATTTTTTATTTGTAATTTATTATATTATTGTTATTTTTATTATAATAAATAATTATTATATTTTTTTTATCTATTTATATATCTAACAAAAATATATATCTTAAATAAAATAAATTAAATCTCTATTACTAATTTTTACTTTTCAACACAGTAACATCTCGTTTAACTTTAATGTCAGATGTCAATCAGCTTATGCATATTATTGTTTGCATCTTAATGTCATAAAATGGCATATAATATATTATTATTAGTTTTTTTAATCTTTAAGTCGGATCAAAAAAAATTAATGGGATATCACCATCTTTTTCTTTAGTGGAATGGGAAGCAAGGGCAGTATTGAATCTCTCTAAACATTTTTGATTTTTTAGGAGTAGTTTAATAAATTTAAAATTTTTTTATTTTAATTTAAACATTATTGTATATTATTTTAATTTTTACCTTATTTTTAATATATCTGCAACATTCTTTTGACATTTATTTATTTTTATTAAATTTATGACTAAAATACTAAATTCCATCAGTGAATGGTGGGGTAGGAATAATGTACAAGACACAAAGCTAACATAAAATTTGCATATTAGAGTTAAGGTTTATCGTATTTGTATCACAATTGTTTCAATTCAGTAAAAATATAAAATTATTGTGTCATGTTCAAGTTGATCTATTAATATGATAAAATATATTTAACCTGTTAATAATTCGTGTCGGGTTAACACATTTAATCCGACACATTATAATTCATATATATATTAACTAGATCATGTTATACTAATTTTATAAGTCAATCGTATCAAACGTATTTTATCACATTAATCTGTTATTAAGTGAATCATATTCAAAATTTAAATACAGTTAATCTATCGTATTATATTTGTATTGATTTTTATCGTGTTATGAATATATTAAAATACAACACGAATACTATCACCTAATCCGAATTGTTGCCCTATGATTTATTGGCATTTGGCACGAGCATAATTAGAATGAGAGAAAAAATAATTAAATTTAATAAAAAAAAAAAACGAAACGGCAGATAGATATATTATGTTTCCGAAAAAATAATTATAAACTTTTTTTTTAAAAGATAAAACCTTTTAATTTGTAATGGGGACGCGAAAGAAAATAATCAAAGTCAAGTAAAAGCACTGATATGAAATGTCATTGCGCTCTCTTTCTTGGCAGTCAGTAGTCGCTCAGCTTTCGAAAAAATTATGTTCCTTGTTTGACCCGACGAGCCAACAATAATGCCCAGAGGGAAAAAAAATGCCTTTTTTCTTCTCATTTTCACACTCTTTTCTTTTTGTTTGGCCGTTAGTTCTTTGATTTTCTTTCTTTCTTGTAATTGGGTTGGTTTGCGCTATAATTAATACTCATGGCTTTGAATATTCAAACCATATCTTAAACTGTGTTCTCTTTTTGTTTCTTTGGTACAAAAACTGTGTTCTCTTTGATGGATCTTCCTTTTCTTCATTTCTCATCAAGAAAAGGCGATGCTTGTTCACTCCTTTGATAAAAACCTGCTTCGATCTCTTCGGTTTGGCTTCTTAAAATTCAGGTGGCTCTTTTATTTCTTCAAATTTTGTTTTGCTTTGATTTTATTTATGTCTTATATGATTACTTTTGATCAGTGTACGCCTCAGTCAACTGGCTCATTTTTGGTTTCTGTGTCTGTGTCTGTTATTTTAGTGTGTTATTCTGCAGCCATATCACTTGAATTATTGCTCTTCTTCTTTTTATTGCTATATCTGCAACTGTGTCTATGTGCGTATGATATGAAATAGAAGTATTTATGTGGGTGTGGTAAATCATTGCTTGAGATGCTGAATTCGCTTCTTATACTTGTGAATTTTGGAATTTTATTTCAGGTTTTGTTCTTACGAAGCTGGGCTGTTGTGATTGTGAATATATTTATTTTCGAGCTCTAATGTGCGAAGATAGCAATTTGAACGAGTTATTTTAGCAAATTTTGATGGGTTTCTTTGTAAGCATGATCTTGGGTGGAGGAGTTTTGAAGATTTTGATTAGCAGTTGTCTCTGGGTATTGCTTAGCTGTAATTTGAGCTATAGCACTGAGACTGATATTGCTTGTTTGAAAAGTATAAAAGCCTCACTTGAAGATCCTTCTAATTACTTGAAGTCTTCGTGGGACTTTAACAACGATACTGAAGGATTCATTTGTAGATTTACTGGGGTTGAATGTTGGCATCCTGAGGAGAACAGGGTCTTGAATCTTCGGCTTTCGGATATGGGGCTCAAGGGTAAGTTCCCTATCGGTCTCCAGAATTGCACAACCATAACAGGTGTAGATCTTTCAAACAATGAGCTCTTTGGATCTATTCCAGCTAATATATCCAAAATAATTGGTTTTGTGACGACTCTCGATCTCTCATCCAACAATTTCTCAGGGACAATTCCAGTTAACCTTTCAAATTGTGCCTATTTGAATGTTCTTAAACTTGACCACAACCGGTTGACAGGTCAAATTCCTTTACAACTTGGTCAACTTGGACGGATCAAACAATTTAGCGTAGCTAATAATCTTCTGAGTGGACCAGTGCCTCAATTCACCAATGCCTCCATTTCAGCTGATGATTATGCAAATAATCCAGGACTCTGTGGGCCGCCTTTGGCTGCCTGCCCTGGAAATTCAAAGAGCACTAACACTGGGGTTATTGCTGGGGCAGCAATTGGTGGGGTTACTGGTCCGGCAATACTTGTGGGTATTGGTATGTTCTTCTATTACAGTAAGATGGCTAAGATAAAGAAGAAGGACGATGATCCTGATGGAAATAAGTGGGCAAAGAGTTTAAAGGGATTAAAGGGCATTAAGGCAAGTTAGCTTAACACATCTTTTCTAAATTTTTGCTTATATGATTGTTTGCTTTTTGGATATTGTTTCAAAAGCCACTTGTTCTTTTTGGATTTATTAAGAAGATAATTTATGTTTCCCCAGGTTTCTATGTTTGAAAAATCAGTTTCTAAAATGAGATTGAGCGATCTTATGAAGGCCACTAACAGCTTCAACAGAGATAATATCATTGAGTCAGGAAGAACAGGGACAATGTATAAGGCTGTGCTTGAGGATGGAACTCCCTTAATAGTTAAGCGATTACAGGATTCACAGCGTTCTGAAAAGGAATTTGTTTCTGAAATTTCTACTCTGGGGAGTGTGAAACATCCTAACTTGGTTCCCCTTTTAGGTTTCTGCATGGCTAGTAAGGAAAGGCTTTTGGTGTATACGTATATGCCAAATGGTACCCTACATGATAATCTACATTTTGTTGATGAAAATAAGAAGCCTATGGAGTGGTCTCTTAGGCTTAAAATTGGGATAAGGGCAGCTAGGGGATTTGCGTGGCTCCATCATAATTGCAACCCCAGAATTCTCCACCGAAACATAAGTTCTAAATGCATATTGTTGGATGCAGATTTTGAGCCTAAAATATCGGATTTTGGTCTTGCTAGGCTAATGAATCCAGTAGAGACACATTTGAGTACCTTTGTGAATGGGGAATTTGGAGATCTGGGTTATGTTGCTCCAGAGTATGCAAGAACCCTGGTGGCCACTCCAAAGGGTGATGTTTACAGCTTTGGGACAGTGCTTTTGGAGCTGATTACTGGTGAGAGGCCTACTCATGTGTCTAAAGCTCCTGAAAGCTTTAAGGGCAGTTTGGTTGAATGGATTATGCAGCTGTCGAGCAACTCTCAACTTCAAGATGCCATAGACAAGAATTTGTTGGGGAAGGGTGTTGATAATGAGCTTTTCCAGTTCCTTAAAGTTGCGTGTTCTTGTGTAGTAGCAAATCCTAACGAGAGACCCACTTTGTTCGAAGTATACCAGTTTCTAAGAACTATTGGAGAGCGATATCAGTTCACCACCGATGATGAGATTATGATGCCTTCAGACAATGGTGAAGCTGATTATATAGAGGAACTTATTGTTGCTCGAGAAGTAAGCATGGATAATTAAATAAGTGTGAGGTAGGTAAAGCAATTTTTCCATAATTTATATGTAATTAATTATCCGTTGTTCTGCCAGTTTAAATAAATGTTAATATTATGTATACTCCTATAGTTTAATGTCTGTTTTGAGAAGTGCTACAATGACAGCACGTTACAGTCTTCCAGCATCCACCTTGGTTTTGTCTCTAGTGTACTGTAAAATAATATGATTAGCTTTCTTTTGTTTAGATCAGTCCTTTATCTTGGTGGATAATGGAATACTCTATATGGTTTGGTTTTGTTGTGAGATATTTTGAGATATTTGTATTATATTAATTAATTAAGAGTAGATGAAGATTTATTTCCTAGTTTGTATTGTTTTTTATTTTTTATATATTAGTTTCCTATTTTATGTTCATGGGGCTGCTTATATAGGGTTTTCTACTGTCAATTAAATCATCGATTTCTCTCCATTTTGTTTCTTTATATGGTATCAGAACATGGGTTCCAGTAGAACTCTACTTAGAAATTGATATGAGAGTTATATCTAAGTGAGCATCTCTTTGTTATTGGGTAACCAAGAGTGATTCATTTTGTTTTTCTACCCTAGAGAGTAGATCGTGTAATTTCCTAAGTCTCCCTTGTTGAGTGACATTTGTTGCCGATATGCTTCGCTTGACTCTACTCGATCTGTACAACATCTTCTCCTACCTAGTTGGATTTACATTGGTGTGGTGTGGTGTCTTTTGTGTTACAGGTTTTGTCAATCTATATGTCATATTCTCCTACTTGGTTGGGTCTACATTGGTATGATGTGAAACCTTTTGTATTATAGGTTTCAGAGCTCTTTTTTTTTTTTTTACATCTATAACAAGTTGAACATAATTGATATCTATGTTCCAATTTGAAGAGAAATGTGGTGAGATATTTTGTATAATATTAATTTGCTTGATTTATGTAATTAAGAGCTGGTAGAGAATTATTTCCTAATTTGTATTGTTTTTTATTATTCATATATTTGTTTCCTATTATATATTCATAGGACTATATATATTGGGCTTTCAACTATCAATTAAATTATTGATTTCTCTCCATTCTTGTTTATTTACATGTTTCACATTAGCTTTTTAGAAAATTGAATAATGATATATCCTTGGAATTTTTGTTTCTGTATAAGGTACAGTGATAGCTAATAGAACTTTATGTGAATGTGCACAGTTATTTGGATGGTGATGTGGTCTCTTTGAAGTGTAAGTAATTCAGGTAACTTGATTTGTTAAAAATCATTGCGAAATTTGACTGGTGATGGCGTTATTTTTTTTATTTTTCTTTTTTATGTATCTCTTAGATCTGTGGCTAAAAAGGTTTTATTGTTGAGCACTTAAGCTAGTTGAAGCTGGCAGCAGGCATTAAAGAAGTTACGACTTTGTAGCAACATTTCCAAAGGCATCCTACCCTGCATTTTTATTTGAAGGAATTTTGTGCAAGGGCAATTGAGAGTTGCTTGCTGCTGCAGCTACTTTTTTTTTTTTTCTGCTCATTTTTTAAATTGTTTTTGTATTTTGTTTCATGTGAGCGTAGAATGTTCATAACGGTTTGGGTTTTAATTCATCTATTTGGATGATATTGTCCAGCAAAAATAAAAAGAGCAGATTAAGAGATCAATATACATTTCCCTTCATTCTACGCTTATATTCATTTTCTTAATTTTCTTTCCTCTATTTAATAAAATTTGGGTTAGAGGAAGTTTTTCATGTATCTCTGCTAGAACGGAAAGTTTGGGTTATTGGGATAAAGAAGTTTTTGGTAAATGGAGGTAGGTTTCAAGTTTTACAGATCATTTATCAATTAAAGCCATTAAAGAAAGAAAAGATTTTTATCTGGAGATGATCTTCAAACCTTTATGGTGCTGTTATGGAGGGCAATTGCTAATCCTGTGTTTTCTTAAACAATCTCTTTTAAAGCTAAGAACAAACTTATTAATTACTTGAAGTTTTTAAATACATCTTGTATATGTTTGCACTTTTGCTATAACTGTTTGTGGTAGGCATATCAATTTAGCTTGCTTTAATCGGTGTTTTTCATACAATTCTAATGTGCATATTTTAGCAAGTTAATTACTCAACCAAAAGTTCTGGTTGAGTAATTAATAGTTAGCTTCATTCACATGATGAAAATGGTAGAAATTTGGTATTAGGGGAATGCTACTAACATTTTTTTATATACGTCTAATTAGTGGCAAAGTCAGACTCTTTTAATTAGGAAGAATAAATAGCTAGAAGTTTAAGTAAGGGGAGCAAATAGTCTGAAGTTCATGCTGTACAAATAAATTTCTAATATTGTTTATAAATGGCAAATTTTAAGAAATGATATAAATTTAAATAATATTACATATATTTTAAAAAGTTAAGGAGGCTAAGTGAATGTTGCTCCACACATTTCTAATGCAAAAAAGATGTCTTTTTATTTATAAACTATCATTATTTTTTATAATAACAGCTAGTGTTTATTTATATTAGAAGTGTATGGTTGAAAATGTAAAAGCAAGTGTTTGTAGTGTTCATTGCGGTATTAAATATTAATCACCCAAAATGATAAAGAGAAGCAACTTATGCATGCTACAATTATAGATGATAGATACATTCAACTTGATTGATAAGAAAACTAGGAGCTACTTAATTTGGCCACTAATTAATAAATATTTTTATCAGAAGTTCCACCTTCATCTATTGCTTCTATAGCTAATTTCCTCCATTTCTTTGCATTCTCCCTAATCTTTTTTCCCTTCTCCTCCTCCATCACTTATCTTATGCAAAGCTCCGCAACTTCTCTTCTCACAATACCTTCCTTATTATTTGGCAGAGCTCTAATTCCCACTTTCCAAACATCTTCCACATACTTAGCATTAGTGGGTTGGTCAGTCCATTGAGGCATAGCCACAATTGGAACTCCTAAGCTCAATGCTTCAGCCACTGAATTGATAAAGCAACCAGTTGCCTCATGTGACAACACTTCCAATTGTGGGCACCATTTTACCACCAAACCCTTATCAGATATTTCCTCTATAAACTCACTGGGCAGCTTACACTGCTCTGTTGCTCTAACAACCTACAAAAATAAGCAATTACTACCCTTCAATTCCCAAGCAAGCTCCTCCATTTGTTCTTCTCCAAGCTTTGTCTGGCTTCCAAAGGACACATACTCAACTGAACCATTTGGCTTATCATGTAGCCAATTCATACAGGTTCTTGTATCTGGCTTATAGAGATTAATCCCATAATCATTATCATCTTCAACTCTCTTATCCATGTATTTAGAGGGAAGGGTTGGCCCTATTGTCCGCAGTCGCCACCGTTTCGCCATCCAATCCACCGCCTGATAAAGGAAAACCTCAAAATCAGTAAACTGTAATAAAAGCAAACATGTGGACCTAAAAGAATCTACTTATCAAGCATACGTACCTCTTCCTCCATTTTATAAAAAGAGTTGCATAGAACCCAATCTGCTTCATCAATGTTCCTGAATTGGTTTATCACAAGATTACTCCAGGCTGGATATGATCCATAATTAGATATAAAAGAGGATGTTTCAGAAACTTCAAGTGTTGGCAATCCAGGGAAAGAAACAGTTAGTCCTGACCCTGTTGAACAAGGCAGTAAATACTATTGACAGCACAAGGCTGAGTGAAAAACGCCACCTATCAGCCCAAACTGCTTGGCCACATCAAGTGCCCAAGGCAAGAACCCATCATAGATAATTGCAGTAACAGGACGACCTGAATCTTTAAGTTTCTTGATTAGATTGTCCAAGGTTTGTGAACCCACTACTTGTAAAGTTGATAAGTAAACATCGGTGCTCTCTGCTTGAGAATATCCACCTTCATCAAATCCATCAGATATTGTTTCAATGTCAATTGGGATGTTGGGTTGTGCGTGCATCGACCTGTTGATGGCTATGGTGTTTGCTAGTGTGGCTTTGATCCCTTTACAGACTAAAAGCTTGGGGAATTGTAAAATGGGATTTATGTGCTCCTGGCTAGGGAATGGAAGGAAAAGAACATGATCTTTCAGGGCTATTGCTTTCTTCTTAATTCGCTTGGATGAGCCTTTGATCGGATAAAATTTTGTGAGGACAAAAATCCAACCAAGTCTGAATATGTAGCTAGCCGCTTTGTACTTGCTTGAAAGTGTCCTCTACCTAATATATATGCGAGCACAAGCTAGCACCTTTGCACATGCTTTGTCTATTAATTATAGCATTATTTTCCAAGAAAAATTATAAAACTCACCGAGAAAATCATGAAACAGAGTACAGCACAGTATGCAATTTAATTTGCAAACGCATTCAATGACGTTATCATTTAAAAAACAAATTAATTATTAATCTCAATGGCTATACAATTTGATTAATTTCAGACTTTGCTATAAAAAAAGAAGAAATTCAGACAAAAGAATACAAACTAAAGTTAAAAGACAACTAGGTAGGAAGGTGTTAATAAACAAATGCAAATTGATTGCAATATTGCTAGACAGCATGCAACATATAAACATAGAAAATTTGCTTTGGAGACAGATTTTTGCTCATTACTCGGTGGTTTCATGATCGTTTTAAGGTGAAAGGTGGCTGTGCAAACTAGTTGCATGAGTGTTTGTCGTTGATTAATCGAGACTGATGTGTGTGAAAGTTAATTATGTGTGTATGGAGAGGAGTCCAGCGGCAGATTTCTTAGCTGTTCTATGATCGGGGTCTAGTTGTTCTCCTAAGCAGACTTCAGGTTTGTGCACTATTTTAGGCAAGATTTGATAGGGACTTTCTGGCCAAGGAATGTTAAGTGTAATTGTTGAGTTTGAAAAATTATTAAGTAGACTCTGCCTACCATGTTATTTATAGACTAAATCAATCATTAAATGACATGTATGTATACTGCATTTATTTTAACCAATAAAAATAAAATAATTAAATATATGTTAATGAGTGATTGGTTTAGTCTATAGTTAATATTGTAAACATAGTTTACCTGAAAAACGCTAGCTTGCAATGGCCTTCTTTGAGAGGGGCTACCTTCTGCAAGCTCCACCCAACCTATACAAGGTGCTACTCCCATTCTCTCAGCCACATGCGACTTAAGTAGTGGTGGCATTCTTACATGCTCCTTCTTGCCTCCACCCTACTTAAGAATTCAAAAATCACCTTTGGAAAGTGTGCAGTATACATGGATTAAAATGATGGTTGGGACCAATTGAGATTAGCTCAATTATTATATTTACCATAAAATAGTTATAACAAATAAAAAAAGCAGTGTATTCAATACTTAAATCTCTATAAATCTGAATTTGTATAAGAAAAAGATGATTAAGATTAGGATTAAGATAGGTCGGATGCACAAACTATTCCACTCTAATGGTTAAGTTGGCTATGGATTTAATGCATAATTAATAAGTAAAGCTAAGTGTTGACATTAAATTGGGTAATACCAAAGTAAAGCTAAGTGTTAAATTTATTATATTAAATTAGGTTATAGTTATGCCAAAGGATATTTGTCCTAGTAGTATGAAGGAGAATATTCATTCCTTAAAAGTTTCGGTATCGAGACCCAGTAAACACAAAAAAAAATTAAGTTATAGTTGTACCCACTAACACTCCACAATTGGGCTAGAGGTGTGTACTTCAATAGTATATGAGGCTCAGACTCAGTCCTCTCCCTAAAGTCTCAGGATCGAGACCTTTTATAGACAAACATCTCCACAATTGGGTCATATATGGGTTAGCTTAATGATCTTTGAACAGAATTACTAACAAAGATATACTAAAGATTTTGAGCATGGATGAAGAGAGGAGGATTGTTCCTATGAGGTAAAGTCTGCAGACTGAGCCAGAATAGTCTCATTTTTCTCCGGTTCATGTAGTCATCCATGAGTTGCTCCACCATTAATTTTAGAGGGTGGGATTTATTCTGAATCTTGTCCGCTAAGTAAGTGGCTGGCACCATTGTGTCTTCTAGAGAGGCGGAGCCGCCTTGTGCTAAGCATGGACCCATTACATGCATTGTATCTCCGGCCACCGACACAGTGTCTTTTCTAAAATTTGAGATCAACAAATCCCATGGAACTCGGTATTTTACTACTGTTAAATGTATGGAGTCGGTCTTCTTGATTATTTCCATTTCTCGTTGGTGGAAACCACTAAGTACTTCCATTGTTGATTCCTTAATAAGCTTTTAATCCCTTGAAATCCTTGAATATGTCACAGGAAATGCCCAACCTGTCTCCCTAACCTGTCTACTCCAGCAACTATATTTAGCATTAATTAGAAACAAGGCCAACGGCAATGGTGGTTAGAATAAATTTGTAACCTTAAGTTGGGATGTGGTGGTTATCTTTGCCGGAGAACAAGAAAGAAGCACCAGAACTTTCTGAAAATAACAAAGGTTGAATTGTCTTTGATTTTTGTCTCATGTAAAAGAAGAGATTAACTGCTTACTGCAATTGACAACAAAATTGCTGGACATAAGAAAAAAACGAAAATTACATAGGATACAGCAAGAATTCTTTTATATGTAACAGGGAAATCATATGTTCAAGAGCTTCACTTCTATAACTAAACGGCATCACTATGACAGGCTTACATGACAAGAACGTTATCCACCCAATCTATATTCCCTTTCAAAGATCTGCGTATACTATCTATAGGGCAAAAGCAATCTCAAAACTTTATACAAAATATTGGGAAAAAAAAAACACATGAAGCTGGCAGGCAATCGGGGGCAATTTCTGGCTAAATGCTAAAAAAGTTTAACCTGGTCCACAAGTACTAGGGAGATGCATTTTCATCATCAGAGGAACTGTACTGCTTTGCATTGGGTCCAGAGAAACCGGGTGGCAATGTTGGATTTACTGGAACTGGAAATTTATGGGCGGAACTAACTATGGTTCGCTCATTTATCATTCCAACTTCTTTGCATACCCGATCAAGGACACCAAGAAAATCCCTTACCACCATGAAGATTCTAAAAGGGTGAGCTTCTTCCTTGGCTGAATTCCCATGGAAGTACTCTGTGATTTCTTTTACCAGAGACAGAGCAACACTTTCATGGGCTTGAATCCTTATGATCTCCTCCTCAGCTAGTTTCATGAATTTTTTCATTGCATCTGAAAATTTCTGGCCGGCCTCATCTAACCCCATTGATTCATTTAATTGCACAACCTCGTTGATATTCTCAATGCCCTTAGAAAGTTTAGACACGTCACTGCTGAGCACATCAGAGTCCATAGCAGCTGCTTTCTTCACATTGGCGAGCTCTGAACTTAGACCAGAAACAACTTGCAGTCCAAGTCTCCTACACTTAGCATCTTCAATAGAACTAGGGTTAGGAGTTTGGTTGGTACCTGATAGACGTGCCCCTTCAGTTCTTATAATTTCCTGTACAACAAAATGCAAGAGGGTGGTCTTTCCATCTGCACCCTTAACATCAACAAGCTTGAGAAGTGTGTCAAGCTTAAAAGCATGGGCATCACCACGGTTAGTCCCAACATTCATACGATTCCCAGTTTTGAGGACTGCTTCTAGAAGTTTCAAGAACATCCTACTATTTCTCAGTTCTTCACAGGCAGCCTGTAAAAAGCAAAACAAGTGAGACACTTTGGGAAACTAAACAAGTATGAAAGATCTACCAACATTATAGATCAGCTTCATCAAACAATAATAATGAGAAATTGGATTAATTTATTTCCTCCCCCTCTTCAGACACAAACCCCACAGTACTGGCTTTGTGTGAATCTACAAGTTGAAAACCAAAATTTAAGATTATAATATAACAATGTGTATGTGGCACAATGACAATATTTCATGCTTGTATGTTTTTTCACATGCAATGATTAAGAAATTATGCCAATGGTCACTATTAAGCTCATAGAATTTTGATGGAGTATGTTAATAGTAACAAAATGGCTCTTTTTAGAATTTAGGACTCTTCAAATTCAACGGTAGTCAATCAAGAACATTTCATTTAGCACAGGAAAGCAGAGATAGTAATAAAAATTAAAGAGGAAAGTAGGCTAATTACCTCAAGAGTTTCGAACGACCTTTTGAGGTACTCAATCTCAGACTCAAAATTGGATATGTAAAGCATTGCATCCACTCTCTTAAACGCAAAAGGTACATCAAGCACAGCCTTGAGGAATTTCTCAGCATGACCAAGCTTTATTGGTGAATCATCTTCATATTCCTTTAGTTTGCGCTCTTCTTCTTTGGTAGGGGCCATCTTCAACAAACTTTCTAGAAGTTCAGTTCCGAGTGTCTCAGTATTGCCTGCATGTAAATGAGACATATTTTAGTTGCAGGACCAGTAGTTTGAAATAAACTTCGAGCAAGGGACTACAATGCTAACCATAGATGTGTCAATGTACAAGCACCCTTTAGAACTCCATTTTTTTTTAATTTCTTTGTTGGAAAAATAAATTTAGAAGCAAGAAGATATGTTAAATTACCGATAATTTATATACCTCTAGCAGTAAGATATAAGATAGCGACACATTAAATGAACCAAAACGGAACACCAAAATATGTTGGGACCAGGAATATTGCTATCAGAAGTAAATGAATATTTACCTTCTAGCAGGGCTTCGCAAACTTCCTCAATTGTCACATTAAGTGCTCTAAGCAAAATTGCTATGTTCTGTGCCTTTTTGGGATCAAGGACCCTATCATCTTGGTTTGGTGATGGAATGACTAAACGTGGGGTTGTCTGGTTTTGCTTTAGGTTAGAAGTGTTTACAACAAATAAACTTTCCATCATCTCTTCATTCAATCTGCAAAATAAAATAACCAATTCTAAAAATGTAAGCAGGAGATATGGGTGTAATCAATAAAATATAGTTTCACAAACTTATGTAGTAATTAAAAAAGGATTCAATGTCTTACTTAAAAGAGCTTGATCTCAGCTGATCCCAGACCATTTCACGATCAGAGCTCGCTCTAACTTTATCCCAATGCAAAGGCTTCAACTTTGGCTTGGGAGTCTCATCAGCAATCTCAGTTGTTGTAGAACTTGGTGGCAATTCAATTGGAGATACCATAGATGTACCCTGTAACACAAAAGGCCTCGAAGGCGGCATGAGTACAGGGGGCTTGGATATGGGCTGCTCAGTTGGTGTTGATACCATAGGAAGGTTCCATTGTCTCCGTTGTCGTGGTGATGGTGAGTTTCTTTGTTGTTGCGGTGGTGGCGGTGGAGGAGGAGGTGGTGGTGTAACTGAAATAGGCCGCTGTAAAAGACTACTAATTCTTGCATTTAGACCAGAAACACTTGTTACTGGTGATGAATCTGGGCTCCTTTCAAAAACTCTACTTGGGGATGAAGAAGCTGAAGAAAGTGAGCGCTGGTCATTCGGCGTTGATGCAATTGGAATGTCCCATTGTCTCCGTTGTCGTGGTGGTGACGATGGTGAGTTTCTTGATTGTTGCTGTTCTGGTGGTGGAGGAGGAGGAGGTGGTGGTGGTGTAACTGTAATAGGTTGCTGTAAGACACTGCTAATTCTCGCATTTAGACCAAAAGCGCTTGTTATCGCCGACGTTTCTGGGCTCCTTACAAAAACTCTACCTGGGGATGAAGAAGCTGAAGATGAGCTCTTACTCTTATCCGAAACATTTGAAAATTCGGGAAATACTAGAGGGTTCTTGTCTAATCCTCTTGCCGGTGAACTGGAAGCTGAAGATAATAATGGAGAGCCCACATTTTGATCCATATCATGTGATGTTCTCGGAGATGGAATTCTTTCTGAGATTCTATCTGGTGAAGTAGAAGCAGAGGACAGATATGGTGACGTCACATCTCGATCCAATAAAGCATTTGATATTCTAGGAGAAGCAATCGGGGTTTTCTCCAAATTCCGGTCAGATGAAATAGAAATAGATGATACCGAAGGGGAGTGTCTATTTTGGTCCGAAGTTTTGAATATCTTTGCAGGTGACAGCGATGGAGACCGCAAACTTCGATCCAAATCATTCAATATTTGCGGAGATGAACCAGCGTTTTTCTTCGAACTCCTGTTGGTGTTGGGAGATGAAGAAGCAGAAGATAGTGATGGAGATTGCACATTTCGCTCCAAATTAAACGATATTCTTGGTGATTCATCTGGAGATGAAGCGGATGGAGATTTTCTATCGTTATGGAGAGGCATTACAGGTGGAGCTGGTTGTGCGGGTGGAGGAGGAGAAGGTGCCGGAGACTCAAGAATAACAGATTCCGGCGACTTTGGCCGTGGTCTCGAACTTCCCTGCGGAGAAATACTGAGTGACTGAGAACGAGCAGGCGAGGCAGTAGGAGAAGACGAGTAGGAGGTGGAGCCGCTGCTTCTTGCATCAGAATCCTCACCCCCTACTGCTGCAAACAATCTTGTGGACCCCGATCCCGTCTCATTCGAGCTCTCTCTACCACCTAAAGACCCTCTCGGCGAGTAAAACTCCTCTTCATCATCAGCAGTAGAAGCCACTTCACCATTTCCAAAATTCTGCCTCGAAGTCTGCCTATTAAGAGGTGGCAGCGGCAGGAGCTCCGGCGAATCCAATTTCCGAGGATCCGAACCCACAATGACATTGTGATGAGCAGTAGAACCGTCATCTATACTGCACGAATTAACCACAGTACCCAAATACAGAAACTCAGAGCTGGTGGAAGTGGTTCTGGTTCTCAGCTTACGACTACTAGCATTTCTCGTATCCACATTTGGCAAGCGTAGTCTGTTACTATTCTCCGATCTATAAGTCTTATCATCGGAGAAGCCAGAGTCTCGTCGGCGCCGGCCATAGTAAAAGACGGCGAGGCCCAATACAACAATGGCAAAAACAACAGCGGAAATTGCAACAGCGAGAAGTTTCTGAGATTTGGGTTTTGGAGCAGGGGACTGAGGGAGGACAAGAGAGGAGATATTAGCGGGAAAAGAAGCAAAAGTGGCCGGAGAAGAAGGAGGCGGAGGAGAAGGAAAAGAAGGAAAAAATGGAGATTGATTAAGAGGAGGAGGAGTGGCAGTAGAAAAAGGGACTTTGGGCGGAGTAGAAGAGGAAGGAGGAGAAGGAGACGGCGGTTGAGAAGGAGGAATTGAGTCTAACGGAAAAAACGGCTGGTGGAGAATTCTACGGTTATTAGGGGCGGATGATAAACGATGAGGGGCGCAGAATAAGAGCAAGAATGTGAGGAAGAAGAAGATGGGCATTGCTGTTGTTTCAGAGTGGAAGAACGGGAATGTGTTTGGCTGATTATTCTTTTCTTTTCCGGGAAAATGAAAAGGGAAAAAGAAAATGGGAAAGGGTTGAAAGAGAGAAGAGGATGATGGAAAGGAGAGGAAAAGTGAGAGAGAAATGCATCCAGCTAAGATTCTGCTGGTGCTAGTGTCTGTGACTCTGTTTGTTCTGCTTCTGTGAAAACTTTCACTCGAGTATCTTGCTTTCCTTTGGCTTTTATTTTCTTTTATTATTCTTAATAAACTTGTTTTGGTCCCAAGTTTTCTAATTTTGTTCAATTAAAACTCTTAATTAGTAATTTATTCAATTAACTCCCCTTAGTCTTCTATCTTCCATTTCAGGATTTAATTGTATAAAATTATAAGTTTCAGGGCCAAATTATATCTTTCTCTAAAAAAATTATTTAGTTAGACCATTAAATTTGTGTGTAATTGACAAATTGTATAATATAAACTAGTTTAATTAACGGTAACTAGTTCAATTGTTATATTTATTATAAAATATTTATAATAAAAACTAAAAATTTAATAACCAACCTCTATAGTATATATATAAAAAAAAAAACTAATTCAGTGTCTCATATGTATTTTATTGTTTTATTATTATTTATATATATATAATTTAATAATTAAATTAGTTCAGAGAATATATAAAAAAAATTTCATAATTATTATTATTTCTTTTTTGGTAGATGTCATAATTCAGTTATTAATAATATGAGTACGAAAGGGAGTGGAACAAACAAGAGTGAGAAGTGGGTCCAATTTTAGTTTTTTTATGAGAATAAGGAGGGCAATAAGTGTAAAGAAATCCCTTCTGGACCCATTTGCATTTTTACTTTGACTCTTGTTGTGTAAAATACATTATTTATTGATCAAAACCCAAATCTCCAATATTTAATTTTTATATTATTACTCAACTGTACATTTTTTTTTTTATATGTAAAACTTTTTAAAAAGAAATTAAGTTTCTATGCCGCTGGATACATGCTCTAAATAACTGTAAATAATAATTCATCTGTGAAAGATAAATTTAGTTATATTTTGTGAGTATATTAAAAAAATTAGTTAGTTTAATTAAATTAATATTTTTTATTTAATATTTTTTAAAAAAATTTTTAATTGATTATTATCTTAAAAATATAATTCAAATTAATACTCAAGATTAATTTAAAATAATAATTAAAAAATTATTTTTTATTGATATAAGTGATGACATAATAATAGTAGAATATATGAATAAGACTAAAATTGTAATTACGTATAATAACTATACTTTAAAAAAAGAAAGTGACATACAATTTCGGACGGATAAAAATAAAAATCAAGTCTATCTTTTCCGAACAGATAAAATATTTCTAATACTACTCCTTTTGCTACAATAACATTATTTTTTAAATTATATTTTCCTTTTAGTTTCTTTAAATAAAATATAAATACGTTAAACAAAAATTATCCAAAATAATATAACGGTGTCATTTTGAAAATGTCAAAATTAGAAATCCTTTATTCAATCCGAATTATGGCATTATATACGCTTGAGGTTTAGTGTATTTGTTTCGAAAAGATAAAATCTCAAGTTCAAGTTCTTTTTTCTATACAAGCAGCGAATATAAAAAAATAAATATTTTCTATTATATAGTTTACAGTCCATTCAATTATTTAAATGAACTTGTGAGGTGTATATCTCATTTACTGTAAAAAATCTGAATTATCATATAATATATTGAAATGATAATATTATAATATAATTAATAGAAATTAATTGTCAAAACAAGTTTTTTTTTTTGTGCTCGAAATCCCATCCCATCAAACCAAAAAGGAAGCGCGTTATGATTTCAAAATTATTAATTAATATTAATATTTGCATGAAATAGAAAATATTTATATTTATAATTATTTTACCGACAATCACGCACAACATTTTAGGGGTCAATAAAACCGCATCAAAATCGAACTACTTTAAGTTTACATTCTACTACAATATTACCTTTTCTACATTCCAAAAAATATTTTCAACAAATAACTAAAATTATGTATTGAAATTATTTTTATTTATATGAATAGGATAGTAATAAAGCATTTTTTTTATAAATTTTTTGTTATATTTGATTTAATTATTGAGTACAGCGGACATATGTTTGATGTTAATATTTGATAAAATTGATTAAACTGTTATTATTTAAATATAAAATTATCAATAATATATATACATATGTTTGATGCTAATATTTGATTAAACTGTTATTATTTAAATATAAAATTATCAATAATATATATATAATATAAAAAATATTTTTTATAATGTATGAATAAAAAAATAAAATGATTATTTCTATACAAGTATATTTATTTTAATAATAAAATATAAAAATTATAATAAAAAATTTTCAAAATTTATATTATATAATTTATAAATATAATTAATTAATTTAACATATTTTTAATATAATTGTCTCTTATATAATTAAAGACTATAGATTAAATGGTAAAATATGAACGTGGGTTTGTGATAACAAATATTAAAATAAATAATAGTGTCAATTTTTAAAAATGATATATATATATATATATATTAGAAAAAACTGCAACTATTTCAAAAAAAATAAAAAATAGAATTTTTTTAAATAGTTGTTGTTTAGAATATTTTACCAAATACTTCTAAAGTAGCGGTTGGGTATGAAATAGCTAATAGCTGTCTGAAAAACTGAATATATATATATATACTAAAAAAACTGCAACTATTTTAAAAAAATCAAAAACAGAGTTTTTTAAATAGTTGTTTAAAATATTTTATCAAACAATTCTAAAGTAGTTGTTGGGTATAAAATAGCTAATTGATGTATAAAAAACTGAACCAAACACTCATTGTAAGGTAATAAGACTCAAATTCAAAACTTTCAAACAAAAAAAAACTTGAATCTTCTTATTCATATCTTCATAAATATATCTTCATAAATATATTAAATAAAATGCATGAATAGATTTTAGAAATTTTAAACTGGTCAAACAATTTTATTTAAAAAAATATTATTTAATTTTCTGCGTTAACTTTGCATGATAGATTATATTTTTGACCTTTTTTTTCTTGTTGTTTATTAAATTTTGCGGCAAAAGAGAAGTCAGTTTTGGAATTATGCATCACTTTTGGAAGAAATAACACGGGAAATTCGGCACCCACTTCATTTTCCGCAGTATAACTTTTTTTTTTGACTTTCTACGATTTTCATTTTATTAATTCCTTTCTTTTCTTTCGCAAATTTATGATAAGTGCGTCAACTAACTCTAACATTCACTGAAAAAACTGCAATCGAGAGATATAAATAGCAATCAACTCTATCGGTGTTTGAGATTGTAGTTAAGTGTTTTAAAAGTATATTTTAAATTTTTTTATTTAATTGACTAATTTTTTTAAATTTTTTATAAGTTGTTTTTTCCAAATCTACTTTTGTAAAAAAATATTTATTTACCTGTTTCTATCAAAAGCAGTTTTCAAAATAAAAAATACAAATTTTTTTTTAAAAATATTTTTTTCAAACTCAATACCAAATATAATCACTAAATAACTACTTAATAAAGACCAAATTGTAACCACATAAGCTCAAAATTTGTTTTCATAAAAAGTATTGGCTATATTTGATAAATTTGGGGTGATTAATATCTATATGTATAATATATAAAAATTATATATAATTATAGTCTCTTAATACTCTCAATATGATATATAAACTAAGAAAACTTACACAACTTTTAATTATAATGATTATGAATAGTTTTTATCCTAATTAAATTATATAGTGAGGATGAATTAAATTTGTAAGATCTATTTCATGGATGCAACTATAATTTTATATATATTTGAGAGGCCAAAGTTAATATGTACATAAAATATAGAAAAGTGTATGTTATGGCTCCATTAAGATCATGTGCAAATATTATGAAGCACCGACACTTATTATTATTATTTTTCCATATTTTTGGTCATGAAAATTCTAAGTTGTTCTATTTTTTCAAATAATAACAAAAAGTACGACCAAATAGGAATATACATTGTAAGTTCCAAAATGTGGGAAATTGGAATTGAATTTAAGTATTATAATATAATAAAATCCTTTACTTAAGGGTTGTAGTTGATTCCGCAAATTGTTAAAGTATGGATCTGGGTCCATGTAGATTCACGTGTACGTGTAGCAATATAAAAAAATTGTTAACTTTTATTTTTTATTTTTAAACAATATTAAACAACTTTATTTTCATTATTTAAGTTTATTATTTATCAAAACTGTAGATTTATTATTTAACAAATGAATTTTATCTTAATTCTTATAAATTAAATTCTCACAAAATTATATTATCAACTGAAAATATATTAATCATTTGCTATCGACATAAAGAATAAGAAAATAACAAATCGAACAAAAAAAATAAGAGAAAAACAAATCGAACAAAAAAAAGAAATCGAATAGCAGAAAAAGAATAAGCGACGTAAATTTTCAAAAGCTAATATTAAATTAAAAAAAAAGGCACATGTATGAGAACTTTGGATTATATAACTACATGTATTCATATCTAGGGAATACTTTATCTTAATCCGTAATATAAACTGAATTTGTTAGAAAGAATTTTTAAATTTGAACCCCTAATCACATTTTTAAAAAGAGATAAAAGAGATTTAGTTGTGACCAAATTCCGAACCAAATTAGTCTGAAATTGTATAACAGATGGAAGATACTTGTTTAAACAAAAGGAATATGTGGAAACCAGCAAAAAAAATGATCACAATAATGTACGGTAAAATGATTATATTATAATTGTTAAGAAGATTAATGAACAAGTTCATAGCTTAATGAAATTAATTAATTAGTGTTACGTCTTCAACACGCATTTATATAATTTGATAATTTTTTTTTTATCTTAGTCATTTAATATCCTACTATCTAAAGATTACCTACTAATCCGAATTCACATCACATAAGCTTATCAAAAGAATAAAACTCATATTTATATAAATATTAATAACATATTCTATCAATGATATTATTTTGGGTCAATTATTCTGATTAAGTAGGGTCAAATTTAACATTGATAAAATTGACACTTTTAATTGATTTATAATTATAATTTAAATAAATAAATAAAAACTAATAAAATTTTGAATTTGGGATTTTATTGGGTTACATACAAATTTTTAGTAAGTTGATAGTGCTTACCACCAAAAGGTTTTCAAAGTGTACATGTCCTCCTCTCCATAAAGTAATTAGTATTTGTTGTTAAAGCATCAAGAGTAAAGAGCTAACGATTTCCCCTACCTAGCTTTGTTGGGTTGTTCTTTAATTTTCTTTTTTGTATAAACAACATATATATATATATATATATATATATATATATATATATATATATATACTCCTAATTCGTTTTACGGTCTGAAACTAATTCTATGTTTAACAATAATTAAAGCTATTCATTCCTCTTTAAAAATATATTTAGTAGAGTTCGAATTGAGAACTGTTCCCAACAAACTTAACATGTATGTTTAGTAATAATTAAAGCTTTTCATTCATCTCTAAAAATGTGTTTAGTGGAGTTCGAATCCGAGAACTGTTCCCAACAAACTTAACATGTATTGCTAATCGAGCCATAACTATTGAAAATTGGGTTGTTCTTTAATTTAATTACATGCTTTTCTTTCCTAATCTTCTAGGTATAATTAATTAAACCTTTAGCTTAAAAATGTCAATACCCTTCTGAATTAAGCTTCATCATATATACAGATGAAACAATAATAATAATTAAAAAAAGTGTTTTAAAATTCATTTTTCAAGGTATATTAATCAAACATTTCATTACCATGGTAAAAATCAAAAGCTTCAAGTTTCCTAAGTGGATGTTGGAATCTATAATTGGTTTGCACTGTTTATTTCTCTTTGCTTGCATGCCCAATTAGGTAGAATTTCCTGTTTTTCTCTCCTGGATTATATT
This sequence comes from Balakata baccata, assembly GCA_949630135.1. NCBI lineage: Eukaryota > Viridiplantae > Streptophyta > Magnoliopsida > Malpighiales > Euphorbiaceae > Balakata > Balakata baccata. The sequence goes on along the minus strand of CATIWF010241710.1, from coordinate 37,839 downwards.
CAACCTGTGACTTATATATATATATATATATATATATATATATATAGTGGCAGAGACAGACCCCTAAGTTATGAAAGCAAAGAGATAGAAGTCTAAATAAAGAAAAACAAATAGTTAGAAATCTAAATTTAAAATATAAAAATAAGCTCTAATATTCTTTATAAAAAGGACAAATATTAAAAAATAATATAAATTTATATACTATTACATATATTTTAAAAAGTTAAGAATGCTATATATATATATATATATATATATATAGAAAAAAGAGTATACCTTGAATATGAATTTGTGTATAATTATAAGTCTCTTGCCTGAAAATTTGCTCAATTGACTTAATTAACTATAAGTTTTGAATCATAATTTGTAAGTGAATTTGGAGCAAAGTTAATCATGTTTGCTTCGTAAGGTGATTTTAGGGGAATGCATGATTAACCCAGAAGACCCATAAGAGCAAGAAACAAAATATTAATTATTTCACACCAAATAATGGATGATGAATAAATCCAAATTGAACCCCAAAAAAAAATAAAAATAAAAATATATAAATGGGTAATCAATTGTGGGAATGTGTAATGATTTTCTTGACCGTTTATTCATGACTGTTGATCCTAATATTAATCATCAAATTCCATCTTCTTCACATGGGTAACAACTATGCTTTTTTCTTTCTTTCTTCTTTTTATTTTTATTTGCCATTGTTTTTTAATTCCATAGTTTCACCAATTATTTCCGTAGATACAATGTGTCATCTTCCAGGAAAAAAAATAAATTATATAAATTTATTGGCCCTTTGGAACTTTCCATTCTTGAAGGGTTAATTTCCCACCAAAAAAGAAAAAAAAAAAAAGAATCAATAATTTTATAATTTCTAGCTATCAAACCGCAGGCATACAACAATTTTTAGGCAGGACTCTATGGAATCTATACAGTTGTAATAAATTATGAATGCTTTTTTCTTTTTTTTTTAATTAATTTTTGTGACATTTTTTTTCTTTTCTTTTCTTCTTTGTTTTGATTTACTCATTACTAATATATTTCTACCTTTCAGAAATGGGATGAGATATTAAATTTTTTTTTCAACCAGAAATATCAAAATTCAAACTTTGAATGTAGAATACTTTAAAATTTTTAAAAAATATTTTACTCTTTTAATAGGACTGTCTGCTCAAATCTAAACTAATATGAATAGCTCTAAAAACAAATAGAAATAGAGCAATTTCAAAAATATATATACATGATAAATTATTTTTCTTTTACAAAAATACACCCAAAAGGTGAATTGTCATGTGGGAAAATTATTATATATGGAATTTCAAAATACTCATTTTTCCCATTTTCTCGGAATTTAATTATTCAACAAATTATATAACATTAAAAACTTGTTAAAAATTTCTGGATTCAGTTATAGATTATTATGGAGGAGAGTTGAATAGTGATTCTGAAAAGTGAAGAGAATGAGTTGAGGTAACTATTGCTTAGATCATCAAGGGTTTTTTTATTTTCAGAATTTTACACCATCTAATAATCTTTTTATTTTTCTTCTTATCTATTTTACTCTCTAAAATTTATTTTTTTTATCAGATTTAAGAGACACAAAAAGCAATATTTTACTATTTCTTTTTCTTCTCTTTTATTCTTTTATCTCTCTTTCTCTTTTTTTTTGTTCTTATTCTCTCTCTTAATCTTTTTTAGATAATTTTATTAGTAAAAAAATTAAAATAGAAAGTGAGATAAATAATATTATTAGAATGCACACAATTTTTAAAATAAACTAAAATAGAAAGTAAATTTTTTTATAATATAATAGAGAGTAATACAGAAAGCATTATTTGAAATGCTCTTACGCCAAAGCACAACAATATTGAGATTATCATTTCCCTAATTATATTTCTTTCTTTCTTCCTTTTCATGTAATGTTTTGTTTTATTTGTGCATATTAATATTACTTAGAGATGACAATCATGCCATTGCCACCCCATGTGTAGCCCATACCAATTATTCTAATTTTCAGCTTCTTTCCATTTAGTGTGAAAATTACACAAACTCAAAATCTATATGTGAATAGGTTAACCCTCAAAATTCAAATAGATACAATAATAAGCTATACATGATATGAATCATTGGACTATTGATCGACTTATGACAAACAAGTACACCTATTTTTAGGTTACAACTCAATCACAGAGCAAGCAACATGATTATGGAGACTGCCAGGCAAGCTCACCCTGCCATGAAATATCATCATCTGTCCTAATTGGAATATATATATATAGGGCACTTGCTTTGCTATAAAATTTTGCAGTTAAACAATAAGTCAAAATTTCTTATTTTGACATAGGAGTTTTGCATGATCTGTTTCTATAATTCTTTTTCCCGAACGATGAATTCTATTGAAATCCATCAAACACTACCTGATTTTCTCGTTCCTTCTCCTTCTCCTATATTTCTTCGTTTTTCTTCTTCCTTGTCTCTTATGGAAGCCCACGTTTGATTGTTTTCAGTTCAATTAAAGAAAAAGATTATGAGTTCGGTTCCCCTGGGAATGATGGAATAAGCTTTTCTTCCTCTTAGGGTTAGAGACTCTGAACTCAGAGGGAGCTGGGAATGAACTTGGTTGGCAGAGACTAAAAAGGGATAGAGTTGAAAGATAGGGTTTGATTAGCGTGCTTTCTGCCGGTCCTTTCCTGACGCTGTCGGTGGTATATTCGATGATATAACCAACCAAGACACAAAATCTATACGACCTTCTTAGATGCAAGATTTGAAGAGAACATTATACAAATATATATATCGGGACCTCAAGGTCTTGAAGTAGGAAATGGCCTTATCAATAGCATCCTCTCTCTTTTTCCTATGCCTTTTTAAAAAAAAAGATTATTTATTTTATTACACAACTAGGTAACTAATGTTATATATATTTTTCATAGTGGTATTAATTATTTTATTATTTAATATGTTCTTTTTTTTAAGAAAATTACTAAGATATTCTCAAAGTATACCGAAGGAATTCCCAAAATATATCGAAGGAATTTCCAAAATATACCTGAAATCTGTGTAAAAAATTTTCAAAGTATATCCGAAATATTCTCAAATAATTCCCAAAATAAACTCATTCCTAAAGGATTCTCAATATATATCCAAAATATTCTTAAAAATACCAAATTAAAATATACTCAAAATATACTAAATGTATACTTTTTAGCATAATTTAAATTGACTTTTTCAGTGTAAGTAGTACTTTTTAGTATTTTTTTTTTATAAATAATTTAAATGAACATATTGTAATATTTTAGAAGTTTTTTAATATTTTTAAAAAATTCCTACATTTATTTTGAAATTGACCCATGCTGAATTATTATTTTATCTTAGAGATTGCATATTTGAATATTATATATACATCTTTATGATCCAATTATAATAACAATTAAAATAAAACAAGAAAATGCAATAATTTGGATTAATTGTACAACTCGTACCAAAATTGTTACAATTTGGTATTTACATATTAAGACCAAAACATTCAGAAATATTACAATCTGGTATCTCAATTTAATTTCTAATACCGAAAATCTACATGACAACATATCACACAAACAACAACGTCAACATTTTTATCAGTAAAAATAATTACAAAAAATGTCATTTAAGTATTAAAAAGTGAAACAAAAACATATCATTTAAAACTGTTAAATTGCATCGTTTTTAGTAATTATTTTTGCTGTTAGAAATATTGACATTGATGCCCACATAAACCTTATAGCATCAGAAATTAAGTTGAAGTAACAAATTGCAATATTTTTTAAAATTTTGGTATCAATCTGTAACAATTAAAAATTTTTGTACCAAATTATAACAAAATAGCAAACTTTGGTATTTGTACAATTAGCCCTCAATAATTCCATGACAGAACAATAGCAAAAATATTACGACCCCCTTCAATTAAATATGCAGCGATCATAAGGATCATTTGGTTACCTAAACATTGCATCTTGCTTTCATTACAAAATAACAACTCCCTAGAGTCTCCTAATGAATAAAAAAATTATCTCCCCGACAGAGGTAGAGCATTCAGGGCAGACATGAAAACCCAAAGCTAGGCTTCTTCCAATCTCTTTCATGCATCAAGATTCTGTTAGTCGTTGTCATTCGCGATGAAGGAATCAATATACACAAAAAAGAAATGGTCATTTGCAAACCTGATCTTTCCTAAATCTTAATGCTACAGATTCTAGTTGAAACAGATTAAGCAACTAAGCTTTGACTATTCTAAAAAGGAAGAGATATTACATAATGTGTACATGCTGAAATATCCAATGCACCACAAAAACAGTGGAGAACAAAGAGGATTAAAGTTTCACCTATTACCAGGATAATTATAATTGTTTATGATACAAAAGTTCATTTTCAGCAGTTTTTGACCCTGCAATCCAAATTTTCCATTGTCAGGTGAATTCACCATCTTCACATCTTTCAGTCAGTTCATAATCTAATCTGCATCAAAACCGGAAAAGTACACGTAAGAGTTCCAGCAGCGGTAAAACATCAATTCTGTTCAACAGAGCAAAGATGATAAATAAAAAAAAATGCTGCTATGAACTATGTTTGTTATTCATTTTCAATTGCAGATGAATTTGGAAAGAGTCACTTTGGATGCATATGCAACTAAAGTGAGGGTAAGTTTGAATTTACCATCATAATCACCAAGTAACAAATCATAAACATCCCTGTTTATTTCAAATCAAATAACTTTCTATTTCAAAATCCTCATATAAGCACATAGATCCTATGGATTTTATAAGGCCATAATGTCCAGAATTGTATCTAACCTAGCAATAGAAACCTTACTTCCATAGAAGTCAAAGTTTAATAATTTTATTGATATGAATGAATTAAAGTACAGAAATCTTATCAAGAAATATATTACTAAATAATAAGCTCAGTAGCCATTGGTGAAATTGACCCCATTCATGCATTTGTTTGATGGAAGCATGAAGCAAACGTAAAGAAGAGCTATAACTAATGAATACAATAAAATGTTTACCTCAAACAATTTGACTAGCTTAAGTGAAAATCCCTTCCAAACTCTCAACAACCACTCAGACTACAATAACACATCAATTACTTCAGCCAGCAACCTTTATTGCACCAATCTCATCAATTTTCGAGCTCTTATGCTGAAAAGAAATTCAAAAGAAGAAATTACAAAAAAAAAAAGTTAAAAAATGGCGAAGTTAGGGCTTGTTTAGAGGGGAAAAATAAAAAAGCAATAAATGTGAAACATCATTTTGATATAACTCATAAGATAAAAGGAGAGCTGAAGCTTAGTATATAGCAATACAACCCAAAAATAAAATTGATCTACATTACCTTACTTTTTTTGTGCTTGTGAACGTCATTAAGATCTTCATCTCCATCATGTTTCCTTTTCTGAAATCATTACAAATCTAAATATATATACTGGAAAATGCATTGAAATGCAATTGCATTGGATAAGGAAAAAGGAAAAAGGAAAAAGGCACAGCACTCATTTAAGCAACCACAAATCCAAATCAACAGCAGTTCTTATCTCATGATCAGAAAATTATTTATTTCTAGTGCTCAATAGAAAAAGGCACCATCCAGAAGCTGGTAATAAGCACTGTTAGCAGATTACAAGTTTTACTAGTATCTGTCAAATGAGGTATAATTGCAAGACAATCTCAAGGTTCACTTGCCTAACAAAACATAGCCAAACAACAATTAAAAGAGAATAATGACATCCAACCTTGTCATGGTGTTTTTTAGAGTGATCACCACCAGAATCATGATGTCCACTTCTATCCTTCTTCTTCTCCTTGTCTTTATCTTTACTTCGATCTTTATCCTTATGACGATGCTTGTGTTTCTTATGCTCTTTATCCTTCTCCTTATCTTTATCTTTGTGTTTTTTATGTTTTCTATCCCTGTCTTTGGACTCGCTTTTTGATTTTGCTGCAATTGTAGGAGTCCCTTTTTCTGCCTAAAGAAGATAAGGAGGAAAAGGAGCAATAGAAAAAGAACAAAATTCACAAACTCAACCACAGCACTTCAAAATTTAAAAATTACTGTGGTCTGCAGCAGAAGAAACACCATATCAACCGTAGCAAATCAACTAATTGCTTCGATTGTCATCCAGTACAAAGTTGCATGACTAAAGCAACAGAAACTTGGAAAAATTTCAAGTTGGTATGTTTCTTACTAGGGGCAAATCAATAGGAGTGGTTTCCTTCAGTTGGAAGGCTTCTCTGAGTACATCTAGGTCAAATGGTTGTATGCGTGTATTGCTATCTCTGGAATAGGAGGTATTATGAATAAGCTGATCCAATTGCATGCCTTCTCCTTTTCTAATTTCAGTGTCTCCCACCACATTGTGAAGATAATGTGTATCAGAAATTGACAAAGGAAGTGACTTCTTGCAGAAAAAATCATGGTGAGGCAACAACTTATAATGACTTATAAGATCAACAGCACCAGTAAGTTCTCTTGGCCCTGAAGTTTTAACATATCGCATAAGTTTAAAAAAAAAGAAAAGAAAAGAAAAGAAAAGAAAAGAAAAGAAGAAGAAAAAAAGAGATAAGCAAACATATATATATATATATATATTATACCCTCCAAGATTCTTATTTCACTTTCCTCCCATACTTTTGTGCAAGTAATAGAATAAGAAGAAGAAAAAAAAGAGATAAGCACATGCATACTAAGCTTATAATGTCTTTTGGACAATAAGAAATATATTAAACTAACGTTTTAACAAATACAAATATTTGGAGCTTCTTTCAATCTTTCTCAAATATGAAGAATATATGAAACATGAAAAAGGCTACAACCAGCATATGTATGCATGTGCTTTGTGTTTTGTCTGTAAGCATTTTGTGACAATTTCTTTTCCACATCCAACTTGTGTGCATGCTGCATTTCACAAGTAGGGGTCAAGCTATAAAGCCAGATTACACATAGGTTATGATTAAAAAGAAAAAAAATATTTTAATAAGCTAACCTAGACAACACATGGCTCAAAAATTGGATTGAGAATCTCGTATCCTCTTTAGAGCAAAATGTACTAAACTAAAGATTGTGAAATTCATTGTAAATTTTTACGTTGAACAAGCAAGTAAAGCAAGTTCACATTGTTCTGATATGAATATAAATACTGGCTTTGGGCACAACACCTCATCTAGATTCAAGTAAAAAGCAAGAGCGTCCCCCAACTTTTGAAAGTATAACATTTGTAAAGAAGTTAAAGGAATTTGATAAGATGATAGGATTAGTGATGAAAGTGGACACTATATTTATAGATTCGAACAGGAATAAGCAAATGTGCAACAAGAACTGTCCAGTGTGGATATTTTTTTACACATAGCAATGGACATGTATGATTGAATGCTTCTTCGTAAACATAAAAAATGGATAAAGCTATGCCTACCAGATCCAAGGTCCAATAAATAAGTGGGATAAGGAAAGAAAACTATGGCAAAATATATATATATTCTAAAAATGAAGTATTACCTCTTCCAAACTTCTTGCTTTCAGGATCCATAGGTCAATGTTTCATGAGAAGGTGAATCATTAGCTGCAATTTCATGCAGATGTGGAACGTATTCATAATCATCAAAAATTAAAACAAAATATATTCAAAGAAAAAAATAACCAATGCAGAAAAGCAGCTACAGAGCTCTTCAGAAACTTAGGCATATAAAATTATATATATATATAACACGACACTTGTGATTGGTCCATCCTGATTTTTAATACAAGATAAGTATGCTTACATTAGAGGCCAGAATCCAATTAACAATTAAAATGTGCAAAACAATTGTTTTAAAAACAACAAGTTTTCCTCAATCAGGTGTAAATCATCTACTATGTTTTAATGCTTATCGCTTCCTTTTCTGGTAAAAATAAAAAATAAAAAATAAATGGAAAGCCACCAAACTTCGGCGGTGATAAATGATAATAAAGAACTTTTAGATAAACCTGCCATTCTTTATCCTATTGACGGCAATTAGTGTTTCCATTCTTTATCCTGAGAGCACCTGATGTCACCAAAATAACTTCAAACCCTTGGAGTTGAGAGTTCAACTCTTTAATCTGCATGTACAGAACCAAAAAGAAAAGAAAAAATCATAACTTTGACATCAAAAACAAAAATCATAAATAGTATCAGCCTTACATAAGCAAAAACCCACTAGAGTTATAGGTCCCTGCTCACAAAGAGCTCCCAATCTTCCAAGCGCCAATCTCCCATGCGAAAACAAACAGCAATTCCTTGTCAGCACCAAATGAATAAAATGAAATCATAAATTTAAGTTACTAGAGAAACCTAAAATTGGAATCATGAAGCTTACCAACTTTAGACACAAGAATTAGAGAACCCTAAATGGAATCATGAATTGAAGCAATTTCAAGCACAGCAAAATGAAATTAAAGCAAAATTGAAGCAAGAAAAGTTGAAATCGACCACGGGGAAATAGAAATTACATTAGAAAGGGATGGACTCTCGTTGCTTTCACTTGCGTAGGTAGAATCGTATATGTTGCTGACAAAAGTTGCTGGTTTCCTCGTAATTAATTAATGGCTTAGAGATACAAAGCTACTGGAGAGAGGTCGCCGGTAGAGGTCGTTCAACTATCGAAGACGGAAGATGAGGACTTTGATATTGCAAGAGGGAGAAGAGAAGCAGGAGTAGCTGTGGAATCGAATATCAGGGATGTCAGAGGCGTGAGAGAGAAGAGGAAATAAGGGATTTACCCTCGTTCAATATTACTCAATTATTTTGCTTAAAAAATGAAATTGAAGCGAATGGTTACACTAGGGTTTGGAGAAAGGAGGGGGGAGGAGGAGGAAGAGGAGGAAAGAGAGAGGGAAGAGTTTCACGCGAATTAGGAGTAAGCTTCCTATTCTATTCAGGCCTCGGTCTTTGTCCTTTTCCCTAGACCGGACCGGACCTCTGTTCCTTCCCTATTATTATTTTGGGCAAATTGGCCTAATCGTTGATTCGCTGTAGAACCAACCCGAGGTTCCATCCCTTTTATTAGTTCGGATCCGTGATACGTGACACCGGCTCAAACACTCAGAACCGTATGGTGCCTATTTGGATCGCGTTCAAGCAAGCCAGCCAAATGTTATTTTACTAATTCTATATATAAGATAGGACATGGGTTAGATTCGGACCGACGATCGAATAATTGATGGTATTTGCAAGCACGATATAATAACATAAGCAAGATAACACATAAACATGACATCACATCAAAGAGTCACAATCACACTAAGAAAGGTACATAAATGAATAGCCCTCGGTCTAGTAGTTCACTATATTCGGTTGAGCATTACAAATATGGTCAAGCCATTATAGCATGTTTATGTGGGTAGAGGGCGCCCACAAGGCAAACGGGCACATCAAGCATCCGATGCAAGTAACTAATCACCAACTAGTTCAATTGGTGACTAGTTACTCTCTCCTAAAGAGCATTAGGGGCATGTTGGGACTTGGCAGCTGCAAACATCAATATGTTCCACTCATCATTCCCTTAAAATTACAAAAATAAAATTAATTTTGAAAAAACTATTTGACCCTTTCATTACAAGATTTTTCCCTCATTATAAGATGTCTCCATTACAAGATGACCCCCCTTACACTACGGAAGTCAATTTTATTGATAAAAATACAAATTAGTCCATAAATTATATTTTATAGCGTAAATTATTTTCATAACTTTAATTTAGTGTAAATAAGTATTCTAATTTTAAATTTAGTATAATTATATCTCTTATATAACTAAAACCGTGAGCCAACTTGGTCCGGTAATGGATGACTCGCATTATTGAATAATTTGCACTAAATTTAAAATTCAATAGCTTATTTATAATGAATTAAAATTAATGGGGTAACTTAGTCAATAAGGTACAATTTATAGGTCAATTTGCACTTTTGACTAATAAAAATTTATACAATTTAAATATAATTATACGAGGAATACATGGGATAGATAAAATGACCATAAAATACTTTTATATCTATTTTATATATGACTTTTAATAATAGATAAATAAGTAATTTGGTAAATTAATATTATTATTTTAAATATTTGATTAATAATTTCGATAATCATCACAATGTTAACATTTGAATTTGTGCCATTGTTTATGAATTATAAACACTTAATCCGAAAATAATAATAAAAAATATAATTTATTTAATCGAATTGGATAATGAATAAATTTATGAATTAGAAGCACTTAATAAAAAATAAGTGATAATCATAGAATTCCACCGCATCCAATCAATCCACTTATTTGTTATAAAAATCTAATTTATTTAATTTAATTGGATAAGAATTTAACTTTTTAATTAAGACTTTAATTTATTTGGTTCGGTTTGATTTTTGAATGTCCAAAAAACAATTAGATCGAACCGACTGAAATTTATATACATAATATTAGATATAAAAATTATACTTTATAATAATTTATTATGATTTATGGAAATATAATTATATGAATCTTAATATTGAATAAATTAGGGAATAGAGGAACATACAAAATGATTATAAAGTATTTATATTTCTATTTTATATATGATTTTTAATAATAGATAAATAAATAATTTGGTAAATTAACATTATTATTTTAAATATTTGATTAATAATTTATATAATCATCACAATGTTAATATTTGAGTTTGTGCCATTGTTTATGAATTAGAAACACTTAATACGAAATAACAAAAAAACATAATTTATTTAATTGAATTGAATAAGGGATAAATTTATAAATTAGAAACACTTAATCTAAAATAAGTGATAATTATAGTATTCCAACCTATTCACTATATTTTATGTTTGATTTGTTCTAAAAACTTAATTTATTTAATTTAATTAGATGATTATTTAACTTTTTAATCAAGACTTCAATTTATTTAGTTTGGTTAGATTTTTGAATATCAAAAAACTGATTAAATCAAACTAATAGAAATTTACATATATAAAATTAGATATAAAAAATTATACTTTATAATAATTTATTCTGATTTGTGAAAAGATAATTATATAATTCTTAATACTGAATAAATTAGTAATTTGAAATACTATTAAATTTAATATAAACATGAACCTCTTATTTATTATGAATAAAATAATATCAAAAAACATGAATTTTGAGATAAAAATATATCATATAATTAACTATAAAAAATATCATAATATTATATAATTCACAATAATTAAAAATCCAATATTGATTAATAATTTCCGATAATCATCGCAAAGAATAAATATTTTATTATTATTGCATTGTTTACTCAATGTTAATATTTGAGCACGTGCTATTGTTATTTTGCTTGGGATTTCTATTTACACTTTTTCTCTCACTATAAAATTAAATGTAATTTAGTTAATATTGGATAAGGATTATAATCCAACTAAGAAAAAAAATTCAATCCACCAAATTATAATGATTAATGACAAGTCTAATATTTAATAATTACATATAAGACACATTAAGTGAAAATAGAGAGGACAGATAAAATAATTGTAAAGTCATTACTGCTTCTATTTTATATATAACTTTTAATAATAGACAAATTAATAATTTGATGAAATTTAAGATAAATATGGACTCCTATAATTCATTATGAATAAAATACTATAAAATAATATAAAATTTGAAAAACATTATAGATTTTATTTTTACCATAATAAAAAAATTAAATGATAATTATTAGAGATTTTAATTCGAATCATATATCAAACCGAATTAAGATAAGAGTTATAGTCTAATTGTTTCAATTAAAATAATAAATTAATTTAAAAAAATTATATAAAAACTAAATAATAATTAATGACGCGTTCAATGTCTAAAAATAACGTGCAATGCATGTTAATGAAAAATTAGAAATTTTAATCAGAATTAGATATCAAACCGAATTAAGATATAAGTTATGGTCTAATTGTTTCAATCATAATGATAAATTAATTTTTAAAAAATTATATAAAAAATAAATTGTACTTAATGACGAGTTCAATATCTAAAAATAACATAAAATGCACGTTAATGAAAAATTAAGTAAATTATAAATTCAAAATTCCAACATAAAATTAATAATTATATTACAAAAATTTAAATAAATATAATCACATTCTAATGACAAGTACTTATAAATATAAATAGAAACTCATTAAGATCTAATTTAAAGAAAAATAAAATGAATCAAAAACTTTATTTGCTAATAAAATATAATTATATAAAAATATAATGGTGATTAATGACGAGTCTAATATATAATAATTTACGTGCAAGACACGTTAATAAAAAATTAATTTTTAAAAAATTGGATATGATTATAATATTTTGTAAAATTCAGAATTTTTTCATAATTTTTCCAAATAAATTCAGACTATTTAGTACAGATTTCAGTTTAACTAGTTCAGTTATTTTGAGTGGGAATGAAGATAATTTAAGTGTTTGTATAGTTTAGTTTAGTTTCTACTATCAGCTTTTTGTAACAAACTAAAAACTGAATTAAATATTTGGTTAATTAAATTTTTACTGGTTTAATAAATCAAAAACTAAGTTAGATATTTGATTAAATAAAAGTAAAAATATGGAACTGACTTTTATAATTTGCACTTAAATTTGATGGTTTATAAAAAAAAACTAAAATTTCAATTTTTATATCAAAAGATAGCTTTTAAATATTTTATATATAAGATAATTTTTTATTTATACTTATATCAATTTATAATAATTTTTTATCATTAAAAATTATAGTTTCTATTATATTTTTATGCAATGACGAAGACAAACGATGATTGTTTGAGGGGTATGTTACATTTTTTCATTAGAAATATCACAAATTCTATATATAAACATACATATTATTAATAAAGTTTTTTTTTGGAGGATCAGGTCACTGTTAGTCCCTCTTGGCGTCGTCCCTATTTTTATATTTAATTATTTTCTATATATATTTATTTATATATTACATTGAAAATAAAAATATAATTATTTTATAAATTATAACTAATTTTCAATAGTTGAGTTTCCAAACACTTAAAAACTAATTATAAATGGTAAATCGTTGTAGCTGCCCGACGACAACTGACGGTTAATTCCATTCACTTATAGCTAACTGCCATTGCGAGTCATTAACAGTTGACTGCTATCACTGACTGTTGCTAGCTGACTGCTATCACTAAACTAAAAAGGCTCTAAATATTATGCCAATAAAAAGGCTAGTTAAGATAACTATTGTCAATTTCCTTTAAAAAAAATTAATGTCATTAATAATTACAATTTTCCTTTATACATTACTATTATCTTTATTTACAATTAATTTTTAAATTATGTTTTCATTTGGTTTTAAATCATGCTCACCCCCCACTTGTTTTTGTTATCCCATTACAGGTTGCTGCATAAACTAATATTTGGGCTCTGATTGTTTCGCGGACAATATTTTTTAGGAAAATATTTTTTTTAATTTTTTATGTTTGGTATATTTAAAAAAATTGGTCAATGAAAAATATTTTTCTAATTAAAGAAAAAATTAAATAATTTTTTTGGAAAATGACTTCCGCTTTTGAGAATGTGAAGTCATTTTCTAAATATTTACATACTTAAATAAATAAATTTTTTTATACTAAAACTAATTAAATATATATTAATTAATATATTAACTACTGAAAATCACTTATAGTGATCTCTGACTCCCACCAGTAGCCGATTATTGGCATCGGTCACCGGAAATTTTTATTTTAAATTTTTATTTTATGTAATTTTCTTTTATATATAGTTATAAATTAAAAATATCAAATTTTGAGATGTTGTAAATATTTTAATAGCTTTTTATATACAAAATAAAATAATATTTTTCAAAATATACCAATCACTAAAAAATAATTTTCTTAAAATTTTATGTGTATAACCAAACAACAAAAAATAAATTATTTTCCAAAAAAATATTTTCCATATAAAATATTTTTCAGAAACAGATTATTTTTAGCAAACAAACGGAGCCTTAATTAAGTAAAAGATATGCACAACCACTTGGTTCTAAATTGCCTTTTAAATTTAATTTTTGTTTCACCCATTTTAAATTTAAATTTTGTCATAATTTATTTTTTTGATCGGTGTGTGTATATTTCACGCACTGATGTGTTTTTTCATTACACATTATCATTATATGGTAGTTGAATGTATAATATTTTTAAAATTTTAAGAGTCAAAATGAGTCAAAAACAAAATATAATAGGTAATTTAGATAAAAAAACGCATCAAAGGGACAAACTGATAAAAACAAATAATTATAAGGGACTTGACATTCTTTAGGACTGTAATCGAACTGAATCGAATATTGATGAATTCGAACTCGGCTCGTTTAAAAATTATTGAGCTCACGAGTGGTTTAATATCGTTTAGCAAAAAACTCGTTTATTATATTTAATGAACTAAACTCGAGTTCAGTTCGTTAACAAATAAATATAAAAGCTTAAGTTCGGTTCATTAATAAATAAAGACAAAAACTCGAGTTCAATAACAAAATATAATATAAACGAGTTTTGAAACGAACATATTTGCGAGTTTTTAAATGAACACTTTTGCAAACTTTTAAACGAATACGTTCGCAAAATTTTAAACGAATGTTCACGAGCTAATGAACCAAATAGTATCAAGCTCGAGCGTGACTCACTAAGCTTAATAAATGATTTCGAACAAGTTTTTTTTCAAATCAAGACCATAATAGTTTGCGAGCGGCTTTGTTCATTTATATCCCAAGTATTCTTATACATTAGAGAAAATTACTATTTATTTTCTGTAATTTGATATAATATACTAGATGCTTGAAAAATATGCAATTTGCTTTTACTATTTTTTCATAATCTACTAATAGTATTCTAACAATACTGTTTATCTTACTCCCTATTATATTATAAAATATTCACTTTCTATTTTAGTTTGTCTTGAAAATTATTTGCAATTCAACGATACTCATTATCTCACTCCTTATTTTAATTTTTTATTAATAAAACTATATAGAAAAAAATGAAGAGAGATAATACGAGACAAAAAAAAAGGAAATAGTGAGAAAAGAATAAAAAAGAGTAAAGATAAATAATAAAATATTACTTAAAAGCTCATAATGACTATTAAATATGAATGGATAATGTAAAATTTAGGGAGTGAGATAAGTAAGGAAGAAGATATGAAGACTATTGAAATACATAAAACTCCATAAATTTAGGTACTGAAGAAAAATATAAAGGATGTTGGGATGCTCTAATACATTATTTTGTTAGATTTTCTATTAAAAAATATTAGATTGTGGTAAAATGACAAAGAAAAATTTATTATTTATCCTTTATAGTTTGATTTATTGTACTAATACCTCTAAGCAAGTTTGATCTATTCTCTATAAAATTTGATATATTGTATTAATATTTCATGAGTGAAAAAGAATATTTTTTATAACGGTAAATGTCTTAAAATTTAATAGAATGATTACATAATCTAATTGAAATAAAATAAAGAGGACAAATCGTATAATTTTCAAACATCAAATGTATTAATGTATTATATTCAACTACATTAATAAAGAGTAATTTTCCCTATTAATAATTAGGAGTTCAATTAAAGAAATTAAAGTTCATTTGGCTAAAGTGGCAAATTAGCTCTTAAAATATACCTTATAGAGTAAGTAATTTTCTCAATTTTGACTTAATATAAATAAGTTATTAAAATTAAAATTCGGTGCAATTATACAATTTTACATATTAGGCCTTTTAAACATAAACTGTAAGCCAACTTAATTTGACGAGTGATGATTCGCTCCATAGAATATAATTTAAAAGCTAATTTATAATGAATTTAAAGCTAATTTGTAATGAATTTAAAGCTAATTTGGAAATTTATTTATACTGAGTTAAAGTTGAGGGAGAGATTCGGATTTTTATTTAATAATTAAATGACAGGAAAACTAAAGGATCAACAATCACATTTTATGCTTCCACGGGGTTGGGCTTAGCATAGAGACAGTGGCATATCACCTCAGGTTCGGATCCCTGTCTCCCGTTGTACAACAAAAAAAAATCACATTTTACGACGGAAGGGCATATTCGGTTACAACCGGCAGCTATTACATCTAAATGACTGTTATACCCTTTCAAGCTTTCTCCCGTTTCCGTATAAAATTTCCCCTCTGAATGACATCCCCGAGTCAAAAATCCTATCTGCAGTTCAATAAATGGCTTCTCTATCTGGCCACATTCTGCTACGTCCTCAGCTAGCTCTTGTCATGCTCTTCGTGGCGACGTCGTTTTACATGATTGAGGACGTTAGGGCGAGGTCAGGACAGAGGGAGTTCGATTATTTCAAGTTGGCTCTGCAATGGCCGGGTACTTACTGCCAACGCACTCACCATTGCTGCTCCTCTAATGCTTGCTGCCGCGGGTAATTTCAACATCCTCATTTTCTATTTTTTTTTATCAATTTGTTATTTTTTGGCTTAATTGAGTTGATTCAATTTGATTTATTTGTTTGATATTTTCCTTTATGCATCTGTTTCTTTTCTGCTTTATCACCAACTTGAATGTCGAATGTAAACATATTCATTTTCTTGCAAATGTATAAACACTCAGACTTGTGTAATGTAACCGATCTATTCGAATTGATTGACATACTGTTTTCTGGTATTAGTTTATTTTGCGCATTTCCTTCGGATTGGAAAAAGAGTTTTTCTTTTTCCTCTCAAATTATCAACTGTAATTACGTGCGTAGTCAATATTTGTCAAGAGCTTCGAAATTAACCTGTAATTTTATTTCAAGTTAAGTCTTCTCCTGCCTTTTTCCCCTCTTAATCTGAATCGTGTTTACTGTACTTTGTCGTTTGCTAAATTCTTATTTATTTTGTCTAACATCCTATTGCTTTTCTTGAGATTTAATTAATGTAAAAATGTGTGATGCTTATACCAGTTTCCTCAATTTTTGAGAGTTATGGTAGGGTCTTTAATTGTGTGCAGTATGTACCCTTTTCCATGAGCTCTTATAAAAGTTGTTTAGACAAGGTAAGTTTGTGACTTTGGTAGAAAAGGAATTTTATAAATTCTTTTTTTGCATGTGGATGTTGGATAGAATTCTTCAAATACCTTTATATGTTAACTGGATATGTAACCTGTGAACGGATTAGAAAGAAAACTTGATCCGTGTATATGTTCCTTTTTTGTGTTTGTCCTTTTCCAATTCAATCCATGATTTCTTGAAATTAACTCAGTATTTTTTATTCACGCATTTGTTCTAACCTGCACTTATGCATCATCTATATTTTTGGATCTAACCATTTGACCAGGTGGCATTTTAGTTTGAGAATTTGGATCCTCAACTTCTCTATTTGTGGTGTTATTTCATTTGTTGTGAAGATTATGTGCGGCGAACTGGAAACTGATATCTTCTTTTATTTATTTATCTTTTTTTTCAGATCAAATGGCCCGACTTATTTTACAATTCGTAAGTACAAGTCTTGATATCTTCTGTTTGGAAGCATCAAATGAAATGACTGTTTACCAGAATCTTACTTTCAGGGTAACATGTGAGAACCAAAAAGAATTTTACCACCCTTTTTCGAAAAGCTGCTTTCCTAATCTTTGAAGTTCGAATTGCCCATTTACTTATTTGCTTACAAACCCCCTTGCTTCTTTTGGAAATTTCAAAATGCTTTATTTTGTGTTTCTCTCCTGGTCCTCCTGATCCTTTAAATTGAAAACAGATAAGCATTTACTTCTTGCCCACAATTATTGTCTTTTTTAAAGCATCTCAGGAAAATGCTTGTTTTGTATCATAAATGGAATGAGATTTTGGTTTTGTCTTCCCTGTTGCTGTATGGCAGTAAGTTTATATTGTGCCTCTCGGAGGCATTATGAGCCCTGAAAGGAATATGCATCTGTTAACTATATTTCTCACTGCAGATGGGCTCTGGCCTGACTATAATGATGGAACTTGGCCTGCCTGTTGTAGTCAATCCTCTTTTGATAAAAAAGAGGTAGTACCTCAATAATATATATCCTGTTTTAATCTGATATGCATATGGAACTGAACCTTTATACTGGAGTTCTAAAAAGTAGGAATACATCATAGGAAGAAGCATCTTGGATATATATGGCTGTAATAAGAAATACTTTTAATAGGCAATACAATTATTGAAAATGTTTGTGAAATGCTATGTAATGCATATTGCCTAGTTGGAGGAGAAAATATCTAAAACATAACATGTTCTATATTATATATATTCTGAATGATAGTTCTTACCTATATGATGTACCAGATTTAGTTCTTATGATTATCATCTGTTGTATATTTGAAATTTTAATTCTCTATAACATGCAGATCTCAACATTGCAAGATGCTTTGAATAAATATTGGCCATCTTTAAGTTGCAGTTCACCATCAACTTGTCATGGCACGGAAGGATCATTTTGGGCACATGAGGTGTTTTTTCGATTGTAGAAGTTGTTTCTTGCTATATAATCCTTTACATGATTCAAAACTCACATGCTTTGCTTTCTGTGCTTGGTGATGGCTGAACTGGGAATTGCTCATTGGCAGTGGGGTAACTGTCTTCAACTTTTTCTCTGTTGCATTATATAATTGACTTGTAAAGTTCACTTTCTACCTTTTTTTTTTTTTGGAAATAAACTGGAGGGAATTGGTTACAAGTTCCCTCAGGTAATTTTCTCATGGGCATGCACAAACTAACTATATTATGGTTATATAGCATCTGTAGAAGTTGACTGTAGACACCAAAGGGCTACTTTCTATGCAAGTGTGGCTACTGTTCAGCTAATATGTTAAAATGAATAGATTAGCAAACCAGACAATACTAAGATCTTTCTATAAAATTCTGACAATTGTTCACTTGTTAGACAAATAAGAGGGCTAAAGTGATTGATAGGTTCACCATAACAAATGGCAACTTACTAAGCTCATTTGTCCTATGGAAAGAGCTCACTCTATACTTAGTGTTTAATAATCAAAATTTGAATGTTTCTTGCAAAATTGGGGACTGCATTTGGCTGCTATTTTGTAGTGAGTAATGTGTTCATGTTATACCTGTATGGACATGTCTAAGATTTCATTGATATTCAATATATGAAAGAATAAAAAATGTTATATATGTTACTGTTATAAATATAGCACTAATATGCTAGGAATGATGTTTCACCTTGAAACTAGAACCGATCACCAATTGGTTTTGCATCATACTTGCAGAGAAGCATGGGACTTGCTCCTCTCCAGTTGTTGGAGATGAATACAATTATTTTTTAACAGCTCTCAGTGTGTACTTTAAGTACAATGTCACGGTGAGTTGGGAAACTTTTCACATATTAACTACCAATTTTTTTTTTTTTTTGCATTTTACAGTAAGTTAATTTACTTGCAACATAAACAATGATTGCGAATGCACTACATGCTAATGGTGTAGGACTCCATAAAGGATAAAAAACATAGTATCTGAATTTGATTAGTGTGGAATCTTCACCATAACCATGAATTTTATTGACATGTGGAATCAAATCAGTGGCTTGACCTAGGTTTTTGTCTTGGTAACAGATATCCATTTTTGTTTCTTGTTCATGCAAGGGTGAAGCCCCTCCAATTTTCTTGTTCCTTCAATTGACATAAATCATCTCTATGAAATCTTTCTTTGAATTATTTTCATCCCCGTAATATCTCTCTCTCTCTATATTGCCATGCTATAACTTTTTTCCCCAATAAATAGTTTTGAAGGATCTAGGTGTTGAACCAGTTCCCATCCTGTAATTTCCAATAAGTTTACAAACTGTGCTTAGCCCACTTAGTGGTATGCCGTTACTTAGTGAGTGCATATTAGCCATCCACCAAAACCATCCAACACCAAAGTGAACAAAGAAGGGGTGTATAAGATGGAGAAATAATCAAGTTCTTACTAACACTTTTAATTGCTTCTATGTGACTTCAGGCTTTACTCTTCCTTTGTTTCTTTTCTATACGAACATGAACTTCAGTGAGAATTGTTGTTTTAGATCTGATATTTAATCTTGCTATTTACTGAAATACGTATACAACATTTTAGTTTGTCGTTCTACTGCTATCATTTCTGTTATTGGGATTGATGATTAATTAGTTAGCTTTTACTTATATTCTTGTTTAAAATTATCTGTATCATTCTTTACATGTTCATTTTTGGGCCCATTGGTATCAATTCAACAGAAACTGAACTACATCTAATGTACTCAGTTTTCTTGATTGTATGAGGCAAACCAAATTGTTCAGCTTGGTGAGGAAGTAGGTCTACACAGATGCAAACTAACCTGTGTATGGCCCTACTTGTATTGGAATTTGCAAATCATCTTATCTAATTGACTGATGATTGTTGTGTGCAATGTTATGATCTAGAAAGTACTGAATGAAGCGGGATATGTTCCTTCAAATAGAGAAAAATATCCTATTGGGGGCATTGTATCTGCCATTGAGAATGCTTTCCATGCAACCCCTGCACTGGCTTGCTCAAGAGGTGAAGTAGAGGAGCTTTATTTATGCTTCTATAAAGATTTCAAGGTTTGACTCTTCCACTTGTGCTTGATTTCTATGTTCAGTAATACATTTAAGTATTAAACCTGTTGGGAGAAGAATATAGGTTATGCACTGTATCTCTCTGTAGAGCCAGCTAGCAAAAACTATATTTTGGCAATTTTTAATAGGTTGGTTATATGATAAAAATATCTTTAAGTGGTGTTCTAGGCAAAACCTAAATTTAGGATGATTCATTTACTTCGGTGCTTGAATGACCACTCTTGCTGTGAAGGAACATGCTTTTCCACTTGTTTTATCCTTAGACAATACTTATTTGTCTTCTGACTGTTACTTTAACAGCCTCGGGACTGTGTCATTGGATCAGCAATTCAAGATGTTTATTCTTCACAAAGCTCATGCCCTAATTATGTTAGTTTGCCAGAATATGTTTCATTGCGTAAGTCTCTGAAATCTTGATTCTATTATTATGTCTTGTGTATTAGATATACTATGAAAATGATCAATTTTCTCTCATTTTGGTTGCTTCTTATGTCAACGCAAGTCATCAGAGGTTCCATACCTTTGGAACTTGTGCCTGTAACTGATCCTGTTACATCTGTAACAATTTGTTTTAAATTGTTAAATTGATTATTTTCTTTTACTTTTTTCAAAATTTTTTTTATTTGGCTTCCCATTCCAAATGCTTATAATGAGATGGCTTTAACTATATTTTGAATATCCACGAAAATGGTGGTTGGAGATTAACTGGTTGATTATTTAGTGGGATAGAATTTTCCAATTATCTTGAACTTTGGCATGCGTTCCTATATAATTTGTGAAAAGAGTTAGGGTCACTGTCTATCCCTGCCACCTTGAGTTTTGTTCTGCAATTGAGAATAATTACTTGGCATTGGTCTAAATGATAAAGAAACATGCTATTTACTTTCTTTAATTTGACATAATATATTAGAACATTCTTGATATTTGAAAAATATACGATTTGCTCCCTGTAGTTTAACATAATATACTAGTACCTCCTGACAAATGAAGTGTATTATGTCAAGAGGTACTAATATATTATGTTAAACTATAGGGAGGAAATCGTATATTTTTCAAATTTTGGAAAAAGACTAGTATATTATATCAAATTGGAAGAAGTAAATAATAATTTTTCCATATATATATATATATATTTCATTTCTCCTAGGTGGACACCAACTTCTGTGTTTTGGGTATGTGTATGAGTTTCTTGTTTATGTAGCCAGATGTGACTATTTGACATAACATTTGAAAAAAGTTGAAAAAAGTGTTTTTTGAATAAAAATTTTGTTTTTTTTTTTTTTTTTTTGCTTCTAAGAGTTTTGAAAACTATTTTTAAATAGCAACAGGTAAATAGATATTTTATAAGCAAGTTTTTAAAAAACTGTTTATAAAAAATTGAAAAAATCAGTCAAATAAATAAAAAAAATTCAAAATATATTTTTAGAATACTCGAGAGCAATTCCAAATACCCTTACAATGTATCTTGTAAAAGATCAGCTCACAAATATGATTGTTTCTTCATTTTGTAGGTCTTGATGGCTCCAAAACCGCAACCTCATGGATACCTAACAATGAAGCTATCTGAGATCTTGGCAAATGCATATTGTACAATACCCAAATAGCTGGCAGATGCTATCATTATTCACAGAACTGACACCACTTAATAGACAATCAAATTGTCATCATTCACAGAATTGTAAATGCAGCTGTTTATATGCATGAACGAAAATAAAGCTCAAATACAAATGATTATACACTTGATGGCTCATCTCAAAACCAGATGTAATATTAGTACCAAGAGACACCATTTAATATATTTTCCTATTGGTAATGAACGTATCTGAATTCTGTGGCTGTCAAGGCTATTGGCTAATTACCTCTCCATTATGGCGGGCCATAGGATTAGCTAGTTATGCTGGTTGTGAATAGTAAAACTGCTAAATGAATTGGTTTTTATCATTGATAAGTTGCTGGGCGCATATATTTCTTTAATAGCTTGGTGCTCATTGATTTTTTTTGGAGATCTATTACATTGCCGTACGCTAATTTGTGGCTTATAGAAGATGACAGGGACAGCAAGGTTTGAAGCAAGCTTGTTTTCGGTTTACAAGGATTTGATGTTAGGATTTTCATTCCATCTCTAAAATAAAATCTAGAGAGCACGTAGATCCCAAGAAAAAAAAAATATTGCATCACAGGGAAAAGAAGAAAAGGGTTTCACTTCAGCAAAATCTGGCTGCCAACTCGTGCACCAGCACATTGTGCATTGGCCGTCTTTTCCTCTTATACCGATTAGAATGCAATCCAAAGCTTCTATACCCTGGCACAGGAAAAGGAACATTAACAGCATAATCAAAGAATTCAGTGTTTAGGTTAATTAAAATTCTTGGTAACCAGGATTGTGAGATCTCAAGTTCGACTATCAATAGAACCTCTTGTAACTGGGTGAAGAAAAATCAGTGCTTAGGCAAATTAAGATTCAAAATGCAATGAGTGAAGATTAAAAGGTGTAACCTTATGGGAACAATGACTGCTGATGGATGGTATTTTCCCCAAAAACCTCAGAGGAGAGCAGTCTAGCAACAGGCCAGAAAACCATTTGACATGTACGACATCATCAGGAGACTCCAAGTAAAGTAGCTGAAAGCAGATGCAGCTCATATGTATCTAGAAAGAATTTTGCTTCCAACACAAATATTGACCTTCCAAAACAGAATTTTGATTGATCAAATGTTAATAATGAAAGTAATTGAAAAGACAAAATCTTCTCACTGAATCCTTCCTTCACAACTTAAAAGACAATCTTCTTGAAAAACGATATAAAGGATGTGAGAGAAGAACAAAAGATTAGTCAAATTTCTGCTATTAAAAATAGCAGATTAGAGATAGATTAGTTTTTGTAGTAGTGTCTGAATAAGCAAAACCATATCACTTAGCAAAAGCCCACTTCATCCGTGTAGAAAAGCAAAACTTTGAGAGATGTTCAGGCAAATCAACCTGCACAACATACTGATGATAAGATAATTTGCAGAGAAAACTAAAACTCTCATGCATGCTATTATAATTTCCAAAACACAAAAATGATGTATTGACTAAGACTAGCAAACTTCATACACAGAACTACAGGAAGGAAACTTTCAGAATGATGTCAGAACCTATCGATTAAGATGAAGCTTCAGACAGATTGGCAATGAATTGGCTATCAGAATATATTATCTTTGGTGCTTTTGCAACACAATGAAACAAATGCCATAAAATAAAGACTTACCTCTCTCTCTCCCAGCTATATCAATGGAAATAAGGGAAAATTTAGTATTATCTTTGCCATAGGATTCGATAAGTTTTAGGCACACTTATTTAATATAAAAATATCTAGTTAACATGTTAAACAATAAGTCCAAGAACATACAAGATAATGTCAATATCATGACAACATTTACCGATAAAGTAATTGCAAGAGTTCAGTGTAAATATGACTAAATCCTGTGAAAGAAAATTATTGAACTCACACTGGTCCGTGATGATGAAAACCCATCCGTACAAAGTAACCAACTTACAGCCCTAGATTGCAACCCCAGATGGTTATTTGAAGATTCAAAATCGAGTCGCTCACTGTCATAGAAATCACCATCATCAGTATCACAATCAAAGTTCCTTCTCCTTTTCTTGCCAATTTTCTTTTTCTTCCTGCCCTTTCTTTTAATTGACACATTATTATACAATTCAGACTCTTTTTCTTCAGACAATCCATCACCTTGTAGCAGTGCATATTTCTCATATTTCCGGAAGCTTATACCACTATTTGAAAATAATATTTCCCAGGACTCTGCATTTCGGGATTCCTCGGATAATACAAAATGAATTACCCAACACTGAAGCCCAAGTAACTTAATTGCTTTTCTGGTTTTCATTTTGAAGCAGCACTTAAAGCAATGGGGCCAAGCTACCGGCGGCCCCTGAGATTTTGCAGATCTGAGATACAATATCCTTAATTTTTGCTTCTTCCTCCTGTGACTCTTCATCATGCATGAGTGGCAGAAGCTGTTGTCCTTGATTGATGACTGCATTTAACAGAAGTAGCTGATCAATAGATTCAGAATCATCGAGTTTTGAAAGTACAAACTCAAACCAAGAAGATGAGTCGCCAAAATCCATTGGTTCCACTCCCAGGCTTAAGTATCCACCTAATAATTTCAGAACAGTGCACAATCCCCCATCTTCAAGAGTGATGAGCAGGTGCTTGCACAAAGACGAAAAAGATTCCTCCTTAAGAAACTTATTTATGACTTCCCAGACATCTCTTGCATCATCTTCATACATCAAGCCAACAAAAAATTCTACAAAGTATTTTCTATCAATGAATAAAATATCACCATCTCTCAAGGACTCGGCGAACTCATTGGATGACCAAAATTCAGTAACGTTTTCGATAAAATTTTCAACTATTCCTTGGACATCCAAATCAAGAAAAGTAATGAGGCTTTGTTGCAACCACTGCAGGTGATTGCCCAAGTTTTCCCTTCCACTCAAGCTCCTCCCAATATATATCACGATTCACAAAGGCGAATTGAGATAATGCTTTGGCACCTTTTTTGTGGTCTAATCCACCACCATCAGCAAAGTTAGAAAACCATTGCATTATACGCATTGGATTCCCTGAATTTATTAAGAACATTGCACAATCAGAGATCCAATCAAACACGTCAATGGGAGGGTACGGATGAGACTATTTTTACATCATCCACATTGAATTGCTGCCAGCAAAGAAACTTCATTTCACTACAGAAAGATTGAATTTTTGAATTATTAGTAAACAATACCCCAATTTTGAATCAATCTAGAAATACCAAAGTTAACACACAGCAAAGGAATGAAATGAAATCCATTACTGAAAACAGATATAAAGGCCATTAACAATACAAGGACCAGAGCCACTTACCTTCAAAGAATTTCTCAAGCATATAACTTCTCTTGGCTATGATAGACCCCGCTCTGCTCAGCCTCTTCTCAAACAGCATTTGCAAGAGCTGGGATGCTAAACCCCAGTTTGTCGGTCTGGTTTTCAATAATTTCACAAAAAGGTCCCGCTGCTGGCTACAAGTTAAGGAATTAATGCTGCAACTGCACTGCAAAGCCATAGACGAGCTTCTGATCGTCCTCCAACAGTCATCAATGACCAGATAACGGATTCCAGTTGGCCCAAAGTCGATATCCATAGCTTGGTAACATCACTATCTCCGCTTCCGTCCTCTTTCCAGTTAGGCTCCGATAGAAACAAGCGAACCATTGCTGCTTCCCTGTATCGAAATTTCTCTTATTGTAACAGAATTCAACAGATACGTAGAAAAGATAAAAATTTTGTGGTTTTGCGGACCTGAAACCTGATTATGTATAGTGTTATCAGCTAAACCCTACCATTCTCTTAAATCTCAATTGACATCTCGTCTCTGCCTCTCTGGTTTGGATTTTATTTTTTAATTAAAAAAGCGTTAATAGAGACCACGACATGTCGTTTTGCTTTACTTTTTCAAAACTTATTTTGGCGTGGAAGTTTATGGAATAAAGTAATTGTAGGCTTGTAGCTGAATCGAAGCTTTTCCAAATCTTATCTTCTTCTTCTTCCTCTTAAATTCAGTCATCAACCCTAATTATATCTTATCCGAGATTGGCTCTTCCCCTTTATTAGGTATCAGTTTTCTGTTACAATCATCTTTTATTTTACGCTTCTTGTGGAGATTTTTCTCAAAAAACTTTCGGTATGGTTCAAGCTTTAATCTGAACTCTTGCATTCTAATGATTTTGTTACACTTAATCTACTATATCAGTTATGAAAGCAGCTGCATTGCTTGGTGTTTGAATTAGGGTTTTAAAATTCAACCATAAAATGGACATGTCCCGAAAATTGAAGGGTAATAATCAAATTATTGATTGAAAGAAACGGAGCCATTATAAAATTATATGTGAAGCCAGGCGTTGTTTTCTGCATTTTTTTTCTTGTTTAATTATGATATTTTATCAGGTTCTTCTAATGTTGGGTTTACCTGAGCGGTGTTAATAATGGCTACCTCTCATGCTCTGAAATTGTTGTTTGCCGTTGGTGTTTGGTGTACTGCTTATGTTACTGTTGCAATTATCTCCTATTTCCGGGTCTTCAGCTCTCTCTGTCCCTTCTGATTAGAAAAGCTACCAGTTCGAAGAAAAAGCTAAAATGGGCTATGCACAGCTTGTAATTGGCCCTGCTGGCAGTGGCAAGGTGATTTATCTGACTGTAACATTTGTCATTATCGTCAGCTTGTTGCTAACTTTGTTACACTCTGGTTTCTTATTTGGGTTTCTCAATTATTGATCACTCTTTTTGCTTGTCTATCAATGCAGTCCACTTATTGCTCTAGTTTATACAAACACTGTGAAACAGTCAGGCGCTCCATACACATTGTGAACCTAGATCCTGCTGCAGAACATTTTGACTATCCTGTGTCTATGGGTGAGTGGAGTTTTTCTGTTACTTAGTAACATTAGATTGTTATATTTTGTATTCTTAGTTATGGAGCATCAAAATTTGTTTCCTTGCAGATATCAGGGAACTCATTTCATTGGATGATGTTATGGAGGAGCTTGGTTTGGGCCCCAATGGTGCTCTTGTTTATTGCATGGAGTATCCTTCTGCTTTGTGTGAATGGTTAATAAAATTTAAATGTTTTTCTCTGGTTTAGGTTACATTATGTAGTATTTCACATGGGATTATCAGCCAAGTTAAATGTTGAAGTTATTGTATCATGCCTGGTATGCGATTAAATACATGGATCTTTGTGTAATTGCTCCCATATTTGTTGCCTTTGTTGTTTGCAATACTTTTATGAGTTATTATTTGGAGGATCGGCATTTTTTGTCTTCCAAATTTTTAGTTCACTGTATATGACCTTAATCTGAACAATAGAGAACTTGAAGACAATCTGGATGATTGGTTGAATGAAGAGCTGGATAATTACTTGGATGATGACTATCTAGTTTTTGACTGCCCAGGTGTGTCCACAATTTTCTTTCTTTGTTTGCTTACATATTAAGGTGTATATGCAAAGTCTTTGGGCTTGAAATATTACTTGACGAGTTCACTTATTATCATCTTTGGCATGAGTGATTTGCTGGTTAATATTGTTCTTGCTTGGTGATCATCCTTAGCATTCTTGTTGCTGTAGAAGTCAGTATATATATCTTTTTTGGGCGGAATATTCATACTAAATTTGCTTGACACTCGAAAATATAAAATAACAATTTTCTTTAGAAAGTAATCCTAAAGAAAAATCCCTATTACTATTGTACTTATATATTTTTCTCATTTTGTGTGGATACAACATGAAATTCATGCAGTGAATATCAAGAGTTGTCATCTTTGACTTTGCACTAGTTTAAGGAAAGGTAATATGTCATTTGCTGTATAGAAAAGCTTGAAAATGAATTTAAAGAAACTAAAATTCATTTTCTTCATCTGCATTTAAATTTTTACGCTGATTGACACATGCTCTGAGAAGTGACTTCTGATATGAATACCCAAGGCTTACTATACTATTTTCGATTGAAAAATGGTGAACATTTTATTTTATGCCTTCTATGTGTTTTTTAGGCCAGATAGAACTTTTCTCACATGTCCCAGTGCTTCGGAACTTTGTGGAGCATTTGAAGCGTAAAAATTTCAATGTTTGTGCTGTTTACTTGCTTGATTCACAGGTTTGTTATTCTTCGTTTGATCTTTTCCTTGTTCATGCACTGCCTTCTCATTTGAACACCATCTTTCTAAGAGTTTTTTATCGTATTTATTTCAGTTCATCATAGATGTAGCCAAGTTTATAAGTGGATGTATGGCATCTCTTTCTGCAATGATACAACTTGAATTGCCTCATGTCAATATCCTCTCTAAAAGGGACCTTGTGACAAACAAGAAAGATCTAGAAGAGTGCGCTTCTGAGCCTCTGCTTCTCTCTCCAATTTGTTTTTATCTATTTTACTTTACCACTCTGAATATTTTATTTTGTGTTTCATCTTTATTGTTTCAGTTACCTGAATCCAGATTCTCAAGTTTTATTGTCAGAATTAAATCAACACATGGCCCCTCAGTTTGTAAAGCTAAATAAGGCTTTGATTGAACTAGTGAGTAATCAAGCAACTAAGGTTTATTCATTTTCCACAGTAAAGTTTTCCAGTTTAATTTTTGTTAACCTATTGGACATTTGATCTCTAGAACTCTCATGATGGAATTTTGTTTAGCGAAATTTTTAAAGAAAAAGAAGACATACAACATAAACTGATTCTTACCTTGGATAAAATATTGTCAGGGATTGATCTTTTGTTTTAACGAATTCCTATTATTTGTAAGCTTTGATATTTATAAATTCATGTGCCCACTACACATTTGAAATTATACTACTTCTTTTATATTTATAATTGCATACAGATTATGTGCCATGTTGATGTAGTTACTTTTACATTTTCCTAATAATGAAACTTATGAATGCAAAACTTGTTCTATAGTTATAGAAAAAGAACTAGCATTTTAATTCAACATCGAGAATGGGACTAAAGTAAAACAAAATTTGTAGGAGCTCCAGTCCCTGAAAGTCTCGTTTCTTTTGAATTTATCTTTAATTATCTAGACAGCAGAAGAATTTATAAGTCTCTAAATTCAATGCTTTGCGAAAGAACAGACCTTATATATCTTCATGAGTCTTCAAGGTTTTTTTATGATTCACTTTTCCTTTGTGTTAGGTGGATGAGTATAGCATGGTGAGTTTTGTGCCACTTGACTTGACGAAGGAGAGGAGGTACTCTCTCTCTCTCTCACATATCTATGTGTATAGAATCTTTTACATGCATACATTGCGAAGACGAACTTGACACTTCGTTTCTGTTTAAAATGTCTAATAGTTTTTACCTGTTCAGTCCAAAACAGCTATGCATGAATTATAATTTATAGGGAATAATGTTTGGATAACTTTTGATTTTATTTCAATTTTCAGTTGCCGATAATTTGTTAGATGAATTTCTTAGGTGTTTGTGGTAGTTATATTCCCAACCTTGGAGAACTTGTAATCCATCACATCTTATAACATTGTTTATTTGTTTTAGGGCAAATATGCCTGTTGAACTTCATGATAGTGATAGATATGCTAAGGATGACTAGCTGAGACCTTGTAATGCTTATAAACTCATGATAGCATTTCTTTCCTACCAAAATAAGTAATTTATCCTTGGAGAAAATTTTAGAATAGCGCAAAGTGATGTAGTGTAGCTGGAATTGGGTCCAAGAAGAGAAGCAACTGGTGTCATTGGATATGCGCACATGGTTTTTCATATGCTCATTGAAAACTTCATACGGAAGCCATTTTTGTGTTGCTCGTTAATGTTACCAGAGGAGAAAGGGAGGGAGGGAGATTGGTAGCTATCTGTGAATTTGATTTGGGGTGATGTTATAAATTGATTGCATATTTGTTTTGCAGCATACAGTATGTATTGGCTCAAATTGACAACTGCATTCAGTATGGAGAAGATGCAGATGTGAAGGTTAGAGATTTTGATCCAGAGGATGATGAGTAGACCTATGCCCTGTAATTTCGCATGAATTGTGTTTGCTGGAGTTAAAACAATAAACTTTTTAGGATTATATAACTTTGTAGATAAATTAATAAAGACATTATTCAACCAAATTTTTTTGTTGCTACGAGGCTAACAATCAATGATGTTTTGCTCTAAGGGGAATGCGAAGGGTTTTTTTTTTTTTTCTTTTAATGCATTCAATACTGGTTGGTGAGGAGAGAGAATAAGGAGAAAGAAAAAAGAAAAAATATTTTTAAAAATTTATCTCTTCAACATTCAATCTATGAGTATTGAGTATTGGAGAATGTTCAAAAATGGAAATTATTTTTAGCATTTCTATGTCCCAGTTTCAATATAATGTATCCTCTGGGATAATCAATGATATCTTACCATTGGTGAAGATTGCATCAGCAGCAGCACCTGGTGTTTATTTTTTTATATTTTAATTTTAAAAATTGTCTGATTTCTATTATTTATTTACTTGTTTATTTATAATTTTTCTTAGTATCTCATTTTTATTGAATTCTTTAATTAATTTTTAAATTATTTTAATTTAAAGTTATCAATACTTTTTGACATAATTAATAATTTTCTAATAATTCTAACTTATGAATGACTTGCATTTGCAGTATAATGGTTGTGAAACAACTCACAACGGGTCTGGATCGGCAAAATTGGGCTAATGTTTAAAAAGGTTTTAACAATGGGAATTTTACAAAAAATGGGTATTGCGTTTTATTTTTACCGCCGCCTAATGTTTTTTTTAATTTTACCAAAAATAACTTTTTAAAATTAGAATAATACTTAAATTTTAAAATCACTCCAAAATATGTCTAGATGATATATGTTCGATATACATTCGATATACTTTAGGGATATTTTAATTCAATTTTCACCCAAAAAAATAACAAAAAAATAAGAATAAGAACAAGAACAATTAAATCATTAAAGAAGAAGAAAAATAGAATTCAATCAAAATTAAAAATATGACAAAATCTCATACAAATAGTTTAGTATACCTTTTCAGATTACTTTGGGTATATTTTCGGGATACCTTAGGTGTATATCTTGAGAATTCTTTAATAATATCTCAGGAATATCTTGGAGATACTTTGGATATACTTTGAGAATTTCTTGAGAATTCTCTTAAATGAATTCCTTGAAAATATCTTGGAAATACTTTAATATACTTTGAGGATACTTTTGGTATACCTTAGAGATATGATTTTCACCCAAAAAAATAAAATAAAAAACAAAAAATAAATCAACCACAACACATATTTAAAAGAAAAAATCAAAATGAAAATTGAAAGAACAAAAGAAGAAGAAGAAGAGGTCAAGGAAGTTAAAGCAACAGTCACATCTTCAATAACTAATCGCAAGTTTAACTAGAAATCATCATCTTCCTCCTCCTGAATGGTTAGTGCTTTGTCTATTTTGTGAAAAAAGTTTAGGGGAAGAACTGAACTGAAAAGAGTAAAAGAATCGTGTCATTGTTGATCGGTAGGGATGAAAAGAATTTCGGCATAGATAAAAAGACAAAAAACAATCGATAAATTTGAAAAAAATACATTTAAATTTCGGTAAACCATGAAAATTTCTCTTTAACAATTTACTCTAAATGAAAATAGATAATATATTGAAATATGCTTAGGAGCCAATAAGCCTCTCATGTGATAAGAGGATTTGCTCTTGAAAGGATAATGTTTTGAGTTTAAATTTGTTTTCCATCCGAAGTATAAATTTAAGAAAATTTCACCAAATTTCCACATTTATCATTTTATTTATATAAATACATGCAATATTTTTTTTTTATTCATCTTTACATATTCTTTTTTCAATTTTACCGTTCTCAAATTGTAAAATTCTTCAACCCGTTCACTGTCAAGCTTGGGATTAAGAGCCCATCATATTTTTTTTTTTTTTTATGAAACAAGTTTCACAATATCAAGTTATCTTTTTTTACTTAGCCAATAATATATGCGATCAATTTTTGAAGATTGAGATTAACAAATCCACCGTCGTGCTGCTTTCAAGTTGAGTTTTGAGCTTCGAGTTGGTGCCAATATAACGATTTAGGGTTTTTGGTTGCACTACTGTTGTTTTTTTTTCGATAGTTATATATGTATTTTTTTTGGGTTATTAAGTTTGGTATATTAAATCAACATCTACTTCTAGTGGGGTTAATTGTTGAAAGTTTTGTCATTCATTGAGTAAGCCAGGATTAAAAGATAGAGTTGGGCAATACACCAACTGCTTTTTCCTAGAGGATTGAAGGAAAGAATAGTCAATTGTCATTTAAGTCTATTTGTTTACTATATAATAGAATTTCATCCAAAAACAAAAAGAGTTTTGCATTTTCACATTTTTAATAGCTAGAATAGTGAATTGGTGGGTTAATTAATTATTATTATTCTTTTTTTTTTCAAAAATCATTAATTTAAATTATACTTAAGATATTCTCAAAGTTTTTTCAAGACATATCTAAGAGATTCCTAAAGTATACATGTTTGCAAGAAATTTCCAATGAATTTCTAATATATTTATAAAATATACATGAAATATTCTCAAGAAATGTTCAAGGCATATCTAAAAATTTTTTTTATGAATTTCTAAAGTATATTTAAGGTATTCTCAAAAAATACTGAACTAGAGTATATCTAAAATATTCCTAAAAATATCAAAAGACATATCCAAAATGTACATAAAATATATCAAATATGCATTTTTTTCATATTCTTTTGGATACTTTTTTGAATTTAGATAATTTTATAATATTTTTTAAATACTTTTGATAGTTATGAAAAAAACTTTAACTCGCAGATAATATTATAATATTTTAAAAGTTTTTTAGTATTTTTAAAAAACTCCATATAAATTTGCTGAGTGCAAGAAAATAATAACTCCTATTTCCCTAGTAAAAAAAATAATGAAAAGTATACGTCCTACAAAATTATTTCGAAATTTACAAGGCCATAAAAACATTCTAACCGCCAGAATTTTTCAGAACAATCAATAATCGCTTCTGAAGCCAATACGATGCGTTTCATTGCTCTTTTACTAAAGAAGGGTATTCCTCAATTAGAAACAAATATTGCTAAAAAAGATAATCCAAAAAATAAATAAGCATGTAATTTAACCGCAAAACAATTATTAATCCTCAGCTTACAAATATCCGGAAAAAAAAAAGATCTACCATCCACTTCACTCATCGTCTTCATCTTCGGCATCAGCTGCCGAATTGAGGGCCTGCAATCTTTCAATCAACTTAACCTTTCTTTCCTCATAGGTCAGCTTCTTCAGGTTGAACCTGTGAAATAATAGAAAACCCATTAAAATGTTTAATAAAAATGCCTCACATTCTACATAAATTGCAAATCAATACATCTTTTACGTCTGCACACAAGACAATCTCAGTCCAATCCTTTTATATTCTATCAATATTCCATTTTGTTCCCAGCTGTCTTCCAATTTGTTATGAACCAAACTCCAAATTAATATATGCATGCAATAAACATGGAGACAAGAGTAGGGATGAGTCTCACCTCTTGTGCTCCTTTGGAGGGGGCTTCTCAGACTTCTTTGCTGTGGGATCTGCACGTATGGCAGCATGAACCTTCTTGTAAATCTCTTCCATGTTATCAGGATTAATCCCTCTTTTTATGTACTCACTGAAGTGAGATTGGTACTTCTCTGGTTCATCCTCTATCAACAGCTGCATGAACCCCAGCAAAATCAAACACAGCAAGGTAAGCTGCAAATCTATGTAGATTAGCAAGATGGATACAATATCTCCACATTTGGATGAATATAAATCTTACCCTCATGTATGCAGTAACATGGCCGCCATAGATGTACTTCCTGTGAACTGCAGCATCAAGCTGCTTGCTCTCTTTGTTGAACCCTGCAAACCTCTTATCACTGTGGGGAACATCAAGTCCACCATCCAAAGCTCCCTAATCAAATAAGAGAGCAGTGCATTGTTATTGTACTGACCTTAGAGATGCAGAAATGTTTGAATACAAAAGTGATTTATTCACATGAGATTAAAAAATAATTAACAGATAAGTTACCCACAAAATTTATGCACCACTGGCCCAAATTTGTACAATCCAAACAACATTGATTGGACTACTATACATAAGTCTAAAATGACTACCAATTGTTTTTCAAAAAAGAACAACACTTTTCCCTATATTTGGACGATCATATCCAAGTACCATTGCCTTTTTGACAATGTTGAAATGGATAAAATGAAGCACTAGAATAACAGAGATACATGCTTTCTTCACAATTCAGGACAGTTTATTTTCTATGATTACAGCAGTGCGGCAACACATGTTACAGGAAATAGCACACAAGAAAAATAATGGCATAGACAGCGCAAAAAAAAAAAAATCCAACAGCACACATGGTGATAGGAAGCATACGGATATCATTCAAATAAAAATGTTTTATGAAGTATGCAACAGTACCTTGAGTGCACCAAAAACACGATTCCCAGTTGTTGTCCTCACCAGGCCAACATCAAGGAGAGCACGGAAAGGCCTTCTGCTCTCAGCTGGTTCAACAGAAAAATCTTCTCCAGTAGCCTGATCATAGAAGCAGTTCTACTTCTATAAATAACTCCACATAGAAAAGCATAAAACTCGCAGTAAGAATGCAACAAACAATCACATGCCTCAACATTTCCCTCATACTCCTCATCCATCTCAAGCATTTTCAGCACTCGTCGGGCCAGTAGAAGTCCAGTGCAGTAAGCTGGATTCAAGGTAACAACGATCAGAACATATTTTTTTGAAGCAAAGACATCAAACAATTCAACAGAAGGTTAAAAGCATACCAGCAGCATAATTTGTAAGCCCTACTTTGAGGCCATAGTGTGGGAGCTCATGAGAATATGCAGCCGCAAGAACGATATCACCAACGATGCGAGAATGTATAACTTGTGCAATTACATCTTTGTTGGTCTAGTGTGGCATTAAGGATAAAATAGGAACAACGAGGGAAAAAAAGGCACCATCATATCAAATTCGACATATAACATTAAGTATGAACAGTTCATATCAAGTAAAGTTCAAAGAAGTTGAGCAGTAGCTCATAAAAAAAAAACACCAAAAAGCAAAATCAAACAATTTACAACATTATCGAACACTTTACTGGAGTCACAATGTCTTCTTCCATTCAGTATGCGAAGGGGAAGATCATGAGAGCCAAAACAATAACAACGAAACACCCATTAGATAAAAAGATAACATCCCAGATAAGTAGATTGACAAGATAAGCCGATTAACAGAATGAGGATACAAATCTCACAACAAATCGATATTTTGGAGTGTTGTACTTGTTCTTGTCTTGATTGATCAGTCGATTCCTTGCCCGGTAATCAGTCTTACCCTCTATACAAAATCAAACAGAAAAGCACCCCATCAATAGGAAATAATCAAAAAGAAGGCAGCAAAATCCATCAGGGTAATTAGAAATAAAGTACCTCGCCTTCTCTTGTATTTAACTTGGAAGCGCTTGAAGTAAGCTTTGGTCTTCTGGGCTTTAACAAACACCTGCAATTAAACCACTAACTTTGTCATTTCCTTAGATTTACGAGCAGATAAACGAAAGATAGGAAATAGATTGGTTTTGCGAAGGCCATGGGTTACCATTGGTGACAGTTGCACTGCACCAGATTAAGAGAATAGGAGGCAAAACTGCTGCCGCCCCCCGCTTTAATAAAATACTAAACCCTAGTCGAATACTCAAGCCCAATCAGCTGCCATAATTTATTTCCTTTGAGATTGAGAATGGCTGTTACCTAATACTAATAATAATAATTTCATGATGTGTTAATTAAAATCTCTAATTTTTTTTTTGTAATCAATGAAAATATCTAAATTGAATTGAAAATAATCTCTAAATTTTAATATAGGTACATTGCAATTTCAGTTTAAAAAATCTAATTCTTATAAATTATCTGGAATTACGGTTAAATGTTCCAAATTTTTTTTATTTAATTAATTTATTTTTTTAATTTTTTATAAACAGATAAAAAAAATGTAAAAAAAAAAAAAAGCATAGAAAACAATAGATTAAAAAGACTAAAATGAGTTATAATTTATTTTTCTTAAAAAAAAAAGTAGTATGTTGCTAATATTAAAACTAAATTTATAAATAACCGCTCTGTCTTTTAAAAAAAAAAATTTTATAAATGATATAATAATAACATAAATATAAAGATAAAAATAAAAAATTAAATAAAATAATCATAAAAATATTTACTACTTTTATTTTATTTATAAATAAATTAGAAAAATAAATATTTTATTTTATTTATAAAATGAAATGAATGTTAGTAATTCAATTTAGTATTATAAATAAAATTATAAAAATTAGCTTAAAATCTCGTTGAGAAAACTGACTTGGAGATAATTGGGGCAACAGCAATTGAATAACTTGGGGAAGCCACAATCTAGCTTGGGCACCACGCAAAAATTCTGTATAAATTCCTTACTTCGGCATAATCAACTCAGGCAAAATCTTTCTTTTCTAAACCCTTCACCGAAACCCTATCAGAACCAAAAACCCCAAAAATATGGCACCAAAATCATCTCTGCTCGGACCTCCAGAGCTACACGATCCTACCATTCTAGCAAAACTACGAAAGGCAAAAGCTTTTGATGATCCAACAGCAGTTCTTGATCGTCACCGGGATCTTAGGAAGTCCGATTGCAAGGAAACCAGAGTTACTCCTCGGCCAAGTCCTCCAATGGGCTGCACAGAGAACTTCTCCGCCACTTATCTTTCATCTGGTAATCCTTGCCTCGATTTCTTCTTCCATGTCCTACCCGATACTCCACCTGAATCCATCAAGCAGAGGCTCTATGAAGCCTGGCAGTACGAACCCTTGACGACCCTCAAGCTAATTTGCAATCTGAGGGGTGTGCGTGGAACTGGTAAATCTGATAAAGAGGGATTCTATGCAGCTGCGCTTTGGCTCCATCAATTCCACCCCAAAACTCTAGCTTGTAATGTACCATCCATGGCCGATTTTGGTTACTTTAAGGATTTGCCCGAGATTCTTTACCGCATTCTAGAGGGATACGATGTGAGGAAGAATCAAAAACAGGATTGGCAGGAAAGGAAATTTCGAACTAAAACGAAGGCATGCAGGTTTGGCATCAATAAATCAACCAACATAATTCCATTTCGAATCAGAACAAAACAATCTCAAAAATCGAGGCGAAAAGCAAATTCCAGGTCGACGAGAGAAATTAGGATCTTGAGAGCTACGGAAAGGAACAAGCTTGAGAAAGAGAAAGCAAGCATGGCTAGGAAAGAGAAAATGTTAGCCATGGCCAAGAATGTTTACGAGAAATATAACAGTGACCCAAATTTTCGATTCTTATACGATCGCGTTTCAGAGTTTTTTGTAGAATGTCTGAAAGCAGACATGGAGCACCTAAAGTCTGGTCAGATCACAAAGGTGAGCCTTGCAGCTAAATGGTGCCCATCTATAGATTCATCCTTTGATCGATCACTACTGCTTTGTGAGAGCATTGCAAGAAAGGTTTTCTCAAGAGAATCCTACCCAGAATATGAAGGCATTGAAGAAGCACACTACGCTTACAGGATTCGTGATCGGTTGAGGAAGGAGGT
>CATIWF010241627.1:0-44289 GCA_949630135.1 Balakata baccata | reverse complement strand
TAACTATTTGACACAACAAGTGTTGTGGTGCAATGGTTAAAGCTTCAATATCTTTCCTCTCATCATGGGTTCGAATCCCAGCAGCGGCAACAATCAATTTTCATGTTTTTCATCCGGTCAGACCGGTAAACCCTGACCGGATTGACCGGCCGGTCCGGTCCGGTTTTAACAACACTGGTGACTCCATCAAATTCACTAGAAGTGACTTTTATAGAAAAATAAATAGCTTCAATTTTTTGTGACAAAAATTAAAAATTATTTTGTAGCAAGTTATACACAGTTAAGTAAAATTAACCCATGATCGTACTAGTATTTGTCTAGCCAAAATTTGAGTACATTTCATAATTTGTTTATCAACTCACCAGTAATATGCATAAAAATATCATTAAATCTCAATTTATAGCACAATTATATCTCAATTTCTATTTATATAACAAATATATCTTTCTTATATGTTTCTACATATTATCCTGATGCCTAAATAGTAAATACTACACATCTATTTATACAGAATATGCTTAATAATTAAATGTCAAAGTCAATGCCTATATAGAATACACAAAGATTCTTATTGATATTTATTGATGAATTGTGCTTAAATTGTTTTTTAAAAGAAAAATATTAATTTTTTTTTTTATATTTCATGTAAATAGTGATGTGACTCCAAGTCATTAAGATAGTCATACAACATTTAATCATTGCCATTTACATGTATATGCTTTTCCGTGTATTTCATAGCGAGTTTTTTAAAAATACTAAAAAGCATATATCATTTTTCATCTTTACCGGTACTCAAAATTTTTTTCAATTTTACCTAAAATGACTTTTTAAAATTACAATAATATCTATATTTCAAAATCACTTCAAAATATAATTAGAAGGTTTATTTTTGGCATACTTTTGGTATACCTTGGGTATATTTTTGTTCAATATTAAAAAAAAAAAACAAAAAGAATTGATCATTAAAGAAGAAGAAGAAAAATATAATTCAATCAAAATTTAAAACATAACAAATTTTCAAACAAACAGTTTGGTATACTTTTCAGAATATGTTAGGTATATATTGGGATATTTTAGGTATATATTGGTAATTCATTAGGAATATCTTGGATATATTTTGGGTATGCCTTAAAAATTTCCTGAGAATACCTTCGGTTTACCTTGCGAACACTTTAGTATACCCTTAGAAATTTTATGAGAATATCTCGGGTATATCTTGAAAATTTTCTGAAAGGAATTCCCTATGGATACCATGAGTTTACCTTAATGAAACTTTGGTATACATTTTGGGAATTCCATGTGAGTACTTTTGGTATACCTTGAGTATACTTTAGAAACATTTTAGTAATTTTTACAAAAAAAAATGAAGAACAATAAAAGAAATCAACTACACAGACAAAAAAAGAAGGATAGTTTAAAATTAAATTGCATGTGATTTTTCATTAATTTGGAAATTAGAGAAAAATTAATGGTTGAAGATTAAAACCTATTCCCACATCGAGTTTTGGGAGACAAATAATGAAAAGACGAAAGGTATCTTGTTTGAAAAACTCATCTTAAGGATTAATTTACTCAATTCCATCGTCTATTCCACGAATTTTTATAGATCAACACAAAATATCATATTTTGTAAAATTGATACAAATCAATCAATGTTTATGAAAAATCTCATAAGGAAAATATATTTTTTTTAAAAGAAATAAAAAGAACCTTCTAATCGTGCTTGTATTCACAAATTTATTATTAGCACAAAGAGGAAGCTGGCGCTTTAAGCTGCACAAGCTCCAATGACATTAAAATGTTTTCCTTTAATGTCAACTCCAGCAATAGTGTGTGAACCTTATCGGACTAGTAAGCTTCAGGCCATTTCCTCTCTTTTCTTACTCTGATCCAACAACAATTTATGATTTTACAAAGAAAAATGGCGCCTTGTTGATGAATTTGCATATTGCATCTCCTCTCTGCTCTAATTTTTCTCCATTCTTGTTTAGGTGTAGTAACATAATCAGGGTTAGGGATTAGGAAAAATTATGCAGTAAAACTGAAAAAGTTTTCGGTAAAAATGGAAAAGGAAAATTTTGCTTCCATTTTTAAAAGAGAAAATTAAAAATAAGTATTTGGTAAAATTTTCTCTATTTCATATAGTGATAATTAAGCTTGGCCAATTGTTAAGAATCAGCAGTTCTTTGGTCCCAACAAATTGAAATTGAATTGGAACCATCTAGGGCCGATTTGAAATCAGCTGGTTCATACTCTTATTTTTAAAAATTTTTTTAATTAAATTATATTAAAATTTAATAATTTAAGTTAACTTAGAAGTAAAATAAATACAATTAAAATTAAAATGTGTACTTATAATTTTTATTCATATAAACTGTAATTAATTGGAGTTAATTTTTAAAATAATATTTTAATTTGTGTTGTTAGTAATTATGTATAAATTGAGAAAAAATTTAAATTAGAAAAAAAATGAGAACGTAATAAATTTTTAAGTTAAATTTGAAAAAAACTTAAAAAGTAATAAATTTAAAAAACTTAAATTGGACTATAATAAATTAAATTTGAAAACAAAAAGATTATCATAATTTTGGCTTTTTTTGAGTGGTGTGTTCATTCGTCATTTCTTTTGTTGCCACATTCTCCTCCACATTAACAAAATTATCATAATTTTCCATGTTGATAAAAAAATTGTTGGAATTAAAATTGCTTTTTCCACTAATTGCTTGATATTTTCTAAGAATAAAGAGAGAAAAATTTGATAATTATAGAGATAAAACAGATTTAGAGTGTAATTAGAGAGAATTTAAGAGATAAAAAATTGAAAGTATAATTAGGGAGAATTTAAGAGAGAAAAATTAATTGATAGTATAATTAGTGACAAATTAAGAAGTATGTAAAGAAAATCGAGAAAAATTGAGATTGAGAATTTGAAAGAAAATTTGATATAATGAAATTAAAATGAATTAAGATATTTATAAAGAAAATTTTGTAAAATTGAAAAGATAAAAATACCCTTAAAAATAGCTGTTATTTTTCTATTGTAAGGGATATTTTACTCTTTTCTTTTTTCTAAAATTAATTAAAATTTTTTAATATATTTATATTATATTATTTACTAAATAAAAATATACAAGCGGTCATATACTATAGGAGGGGGGAGTAGAGGGTGTGAATCAAAATTTTTTAATTATACTTGATCGAACCGGTTCAGAACCGTGAACTGCCGATTCCAAACCAAAATTACTGGTTAATAGTTTAGGGACGGCTAAACCAGACTGAAACTGGCCCTCCTACAGATTCGGTCCATATTAAAATCGAAATCGACGGTCAACGGTCCATTCTGGATTTGATGGGATTGATTCTGGTCCAATTTAATTAATTCCAAACTACTTTGGCCATCACTACTGATGATATATCGAAATAATATATGAAACTGGTATAAACATGTAAACATAATGTGGCTAAAATTAGCCCATACATTATATTATATTATGAATCATCTTTTCAACTTTGATTTAATATAAATAAGTTATCAAACTTTAAATTCAAAACAAATTAGCTTTTGAATTATGTTATATAAAGTGAGTCACCTCTCACCAAACCTGGTTGATTCATGGTTCTTATTTATGGGGTTTAATATGTTGAGAGTCTAATTGCACCGAATTTAAAATTCAAGCGCTTATTTGCACTGAGTCAAAATTAAGAGAGAAACTCGTTCTATATAATATAATTTATGGCCTAATTTGCATCTTTAGCCAAATAATTATATTTGTATTACAACAATGGCCGGAGCATTGGAAAGTGGAGCAAATTTTTTAATATACAGATATTTAATTCTTAAATTTTGTAAATCTATGTAATTAATTTTGTTATTTATTAATTAAAATCAAATTTCTAAATTAGTTTATTCTACTAATTCTCTTATCAATTTTAAATTAGTTTTATTAGTTTATAAAATATATAATATTTGATTAATAATAATTAAATGAATTAATTGAATAATAATAATTAATCCATATTTAAAAAAAATATTAAGAACCTAACTAATAATAAATAATTAAGTAATTTTTAGTTTGAAATTGATAAGTAAAAAAAAAGAAAAAAGAAAAAATTACTATTTATTCTCTAAATTTGATATATTATACTAATAAGTTTAAAAATTATACAATTTACTCTCTATTTTATATTCTACTAATATGTTATCCAGTTAGATTTTTTGTTAGAAAAACGTTAGATTGTAGTAAAATAACAAAGAGAAAATTACTATTTATTTTCTGAAGTTTGGCTTATTGTACTAGTGCTACATGCAAATTTAATCTCCTGTATTAATATTCCTTGAAGTTTGATATATTGTACTAATATCTTTTGAGTAAAAGAAAATATTCTTTAACTAATAGTAAATTTTTTAAAATTAAAAAAAAACTATATAGTTTAATAGAGATAAAATTGATGGGCAAATCGTATAATTTTTAAATGTTAGGAGAGTACTAGTGTAATATATTAAATATTGTATGAATTACATTAACGATACTCCAACTATTTAATATATAACAACTTAATACCTGAACTATTATTTATAATAAAAAATTTCTTAAATTTTAATTTTATAAACACAACCCTTGCAGTTAAGTGTAACACTCTCGATATAATTAGAAATTTATCTGATTTTATTATGGAATATTACAATGTAACCACCCTAAAAATTACCATTTCATTAATTACTACTTACAATGCATCAACCCATCATTTATTGCACAACAATAAACACATAGTTATAGTTATACCTGACATGTAAAATACTAGTATAAAGATTTGTTAAAAATATGTACAAACCTCCTCCAAATAGAACTCTTTGACCCTCCAATTCGGATGAAGTTCGATCTTCTTTCTACGGTTGGTTCCTCCTTTTTCTATAATGTGACATTCAGTTATAGT
Organism: Balakata baccata; assembly: GCA_949630135.1. NCBI lineage: Eukaryota > Viridiplantae > Streptophyta > Magnoliopsida > Malpighiales > Euphorbiaceae > Balakata > Balakata baccata. Next base: position 39,354 of record CATIWF010241627.1, on the reverse strand, counting down.
GTTAACGGCATGTGATTGATGTGCATTTGTCATTAGTTTTCTTTAGATTTAGTTTTTTTTATTATGTTTTTATTGGCATAGGTAGTGGCATAGAAAACAAGAAATTCAGGGGCTGTTCGTGTTAAATTAAAGCCCGAAAAGGCCAGAAACGAGGAACGGAGAGTTACAAGTCAGATTTCAGTCAAGCAGCAGCTGCATGGTTGTGCATTTTGCGCGGGGTATGCAATTGTGGGACATCATTCATTGTGCATGATCCGTGCATAGCAAGGCAAGGGTTTGGTCGTGTACCATGCATCTTCTTCAAGGCACGCCACTGTGCATGACCCGTGCACAATCGTGACCTACAATTTCACGTTTTTAATTGATAGTCCAACCTTGGATTATAGAAGCCCATATTTTGTAACTCAATTTTTATTGGTTGAGACTTTATTTTTGATATATAATTAGTGAATGAATTGGCGACTAAAAGGGAGTTTAACAAAAATTTGATTTTTTGCAATTAACCTAGATATAAAAAAGAGATTTTTTTTTGGGGAAAGAGGGAGGTTGACTTTAGACGAACTTGATTCATTCTTTGGAGATTTGGAGGCATGGCAGAGGAGAATTCAAAGGCCACTAGACTTGATTGCGGCAACCATACGTAGTTAGCTTGGAATTCCTTCCATTTGGAGATCAAAGCTTGGATCTTTGGAAGATGGTGACTATCTGTTCAAAGGAATTCCTAGTCTAAACTTCCTAGGGGGTTTTGGATTTCTATTTTTAATTTCTTATTGATGTATTCATGTTTAGTTAAAATAAAGTTTTTAACTTGATTATAATAGTAGCAATGCTTGACTAATTCTTTTGTCTGTTTCTTGTGATATCAACATCAGAAGTGAGCTTGTCATTCTACGATGACTCGTACACTTGCGAGTACAAACTTTGTGATATTACCGTACCAATGTCTAATACATTGAAATATCGTTTTTAGCATAAGGATCTTACATCTATGAAACCCATAAGTCCTAGACTTGTGTCTTGATTACTATCCAACCCAAATGTTCTTTTTGTGCTGGTAAACTTAAAATTTAAAGATACAATTCCCACTTTCAACCCAATCAACTCTTGCGCATCAAATATTCCAATAAACCATAAGGGCAAAGAGGCATCCAAACTCATATATAAAAAAACCAAGAGAAAAATGAGAGGTCTCAGACGAAAGTTGGTTTATTTTCAAATTCTTCTTAATCCATGACCTATCTCTACTTTTATTTTCAATTTTCATTTTTGAAGAATAAAACGGCAAAGACTTAAAAGAGTGGAAGAAGAAAATTTTGTTTCTAATCAAATGTTTCAAATTCTTCCAAATGAAACATGTCACCTTATATTATAAGACAGAGAATAAATTAGTAATTGTCCTCCAGCGTGGAAGACATGCATAGAATGATTGATAATTTAAGTAAGCTTTATTAACTTTAACTATTCTTATTTAATATTAATCATTTCAAATTTTCACTTTAATCCTTATTCTTCCATCTTTCCAATTTAATCTGTACTTAAATTTAACTTCTTTAGTTTTGACCTCTAAACTAATTAATTTTCTACAATTAAATACATCATTATACAGGTCATAATTTATTGTACATAATAGTTTCCTTTGTTTCATAATTTGAGTATCTAAGTAAAAATTACATTTTTATGATTTAATCCAAGTTTACAATTTTGCTCAGTTAACAATACATAAATATTTGTATTTTCATTTCTTACTTTTATTAGGTCCAAAATTAGATTTTGATTACTTTGACACTATTTCAATTCGAATGCTCTTGGTTTCTAATCAATACAGCACATTCAGTCTTAAAATGCTTGTGTTTGGTAGTGTCCGAATTAGTAGACGTGATATTAAGTTTGTTAAATTATTGGATAAATTACAATGACACTTCTGAGATTCAGTTGAATACACTAATTGATCCATTCGTTTTTTGAAATACATTATGTGTTAAATTATTGGATAAATTCCTCATATTTGGTTTAATTAACTAAAAAGACCATATGTTACTTAGTCAACTAGAATATTCTATTGGTCAATTATAAAATACAAAAAATTATCCTTATTTATTTTTTATAACAATTTTGACATTTTGTTAACTTAAAACAAATATATTAGAAAAGAATGACAAATTTGATATTTTGGTATCAAACTGATAATATTAAAATTTTTTAGGTTTTTTTTATATTTTTTTAAACAAAAAATGAAAGACAAATTTGATATTTTGTTTATGTTTAATAGCAAAAATAAATGGAAAGATTAGATGATATATTAAACCAAATTTGAGGAATTTTATAATATATTTTCAAAAATATAAGACTAACTAGTATATTTAACTAAATTTTAAAGAAATAATAATAATTTACCTTAAATTATTTAACAGAATATTCGCATAGACTTTTCACATAAAAAAAAAAATTATAGATCTTACAAAAACATTTTTTTTTGTTATCACTTTATTTTATTTTAACTCACTTTCACACCCAAACATATTTTTTCACCCTTCTTCACTTTGACACCAACCAAACATCCCTTCTTCACTGTCGTTTTCTCAGTTACTAAACAATTGTAAACAAAATTTAAAAATGTCTTCATCAAATTGTAAAAGATAATACCCGATCACAAGCCCCATTGAAATCCCAACTCCAAATCCATAAAAACCAAATATGGTACTAAAGAACCACATCTCTGTGGATTCTTGTAAACTATTTTCCCTGTAACCAAACAATCTTCAGCACTAAGTTTCTCTCCTGGTTCTCCCCTCCTCTCTTCCCATCTGTCTTTGTTTTGAAGTACTTCGATTTCTCAGATCACGCAATTAACCTCGATAATGCCAAAAAGGCTAATATATCCTTCCTTGATCCGTATCGATATCGTCATCACATGACTTCATTTCGAAAAATCAAAGAGACAATTGAGAGAAATTGAAACGTTTCTATCTGCTACCTAGACGCCCTTAAGTTACAACATTGTTAGGGTTTTCAAGAAACCTTTCAAGTATGTTTTTAAGATGGAGGATCCAGGAACCCACATGCCGATTTGCTTTGATTATGGCTCTATTTGGTTGATGTGAAAGCTTCTGAATGGAAGATGATTTTTTTTTTTCCTTGAATTCGATTAAGCCAATCTAGGATATTGTTTTCCCATTTTGTTTAGGTTTTTGGTAAGGATCCAAGTTTTAATGTCAATAAAGGACAAGTTATGGGAAAGTACTAAGCAAAAGAAGCTACAGCAGAAGGTTATCAAGATGATGGAAATTGAGCTTGGAGGTTGATGGATTGGTGTTTCTGATCAATTTTACTATGTCTAAGCAGTATTGATTATATTTGGTTCATAAAAGTGAGAAAATGAAGAAAAGGGATGAAATGAATGATTTTTTTTTTTTTTTTGCGGTAACTATTTTATAGGTAAGTAATTTACTAGTAGAAATTTTTTGATATTTTGTTAAATAATTTAACAAACTTAACAGGCGTGGAGTTTTGTATTACGAAATTAAAGTTTAATCAATTTTATGTTTTAAATAATAGTTTAAATATTGAATTGTTATGAATCAAATAATTAAAATATTATCAATATAATTTACTTTTAAATATTAGAGCATCTATAACAGTCTCTCTATTTCACTTATAATTATCTAAATTTAGGGAGTTTTATGTTTTTCAATAACCTCTATATTTTTCTCATTACCTATTTTACTATCTAAAATTTATATTATCACTCCTAAGATTTCAGAATCACTCCTCAAATTAGAGAGTGACATAGGTAAGGAGGAAGATAGGGAAGTTATTGAAAGATATAACGCTCCCTAAATTTAGGTAACGAGAGAAATAGGGAAGGTATTGGGATGCTCTAAGAGCTCTTAAGTTATATTTTATTATTTTTCTTTTCTCTTTTTTATTATTTTCTCTTTCTTATTCTTTTTTGTTTCTTACTCTTTTTTTATTTTCTTTCATGATAATTTTATTAATAAAAAATTAAAATAAAAAGTAAAATAATAAGTATTGTTAAAATACACATAATTTTTAAAATAAATTAAAATACAGAGTAAATTTTTTATATTATAATAGAAAATAAAATATAAAATATTATTAGAAATGCTATTAGATAATAGTAATTTTAAAAAAAAAAATTGTATAACAAAATTTAAAGATAAAAGTATTAATTTTTTTTTCTTTTAATTATGGCCATATAGTATGTTAAAAAAAAAGTCTGAATACTGTAGCTATGTGTGGTGGGATGGGGACCACCAATAATGTAAGAGGTCTAATCATATCTGTTAAACTTGTGATGGCCGATATGCCGGCCACCCACGAGGCAATGCACTGGCGTGCTATCTTTTCCGTAACGGTGTTTCATTTTATGTTTCCTTTTTTGGGCTTTTTTTTTTTTGTTTGAAAAACAGAGGCTCAATTTCTTCTCCTACGTAACCCAATCGTATAGTTATACTAATCATTTATTCTGTTTCATAATTTATATATTTTTCTTTCCTTTTTCCTTTAAAAAGGTTTTTTATAAAAAATAATTTTATTGATTCAAATTAACAATATATCAATTGAAATAGATATAAATTTGCTAAAACCAATAGAAGATGAAACCGTGAAAATATTTCCAACATATGATTTGTTATCTCTGTTAGATCGAAAATACTTTATTTATCTGAATCATTTACACATAAAAAATGCCGCAACTGATAATAAAAACAAAATGACAAAATCAAACACTGAAGCAAAAATATGAAATCACGAAAAATAAAACAAATAAAAAAATTTAGATCTATATAAAATAACCATTTATTTTATAAATAAATTGATAAAAAAATATAGAGAGATGGTTTCAGACTTGCTTAAAGAAGACAGTGACTAGAAAAAAAAATAAAAAAAAAGGCTAGGATTTTTCTTAAATGCCTTTGTTTTTAAAAGACTGAAAATTAGAAAACAACAAACTATAATTAATTAATTTTTATTGATTACTATTATAACTTTTAAAACATAAGAATTAGACTAATGCTCAGATCAAAATATGAACAAAATTGAAAAATAAATTTAAAGATTGAAGTTCCATCATAATCATCAAATAAAAATTAAAATCTTTAATTTAGAAGGATTGTAAAATCATTTTTAACTTCAAATTTCTTTGGAACATCAAATGGCAGCAATACTAAAAAAAAAAAAAAATAGTACAAACGTTGATAATTACTTTGCAAAGGTTATTCTATAGGAGATTAATAATTTTAGAGGGGCCAAATTATAAAATAATTTTAAGCAAATTGAAAATTATTAATTTTTCAAAATTTGACGGAGCTCATCAAATGGAAGAGAGTTAGTTTTTTTTTTTTTTTAATAACTTAATCCTTAATTTTTTTTCTTAAATTATAAATTTGATCCAATTTTTTGATGAGTCAACAAATTTAAGTTGTTTCATCTTTTGTTTTTTTTAGCAAAAAAATTTCAGGTAGCCATATAGGACAAAACCACCATTTTTTTTTTTTGAAAGGAAACTATTTTTTTTTTTTTAAATGAAAACTTTTGCAAATTCTGGTAGGATGTGTCAAAATTGTTAAACGACCAAAAATTAAAGTATTTATTTATAATTAATCCTATTGTTTAATCATTAAAACTAATGATGCTTTTTTTTTTTTTTTTAATTTAGAGAGGAAGTTGTTTTTCCACCTACAGTAGATGGGGTAAGGATCTGGAACTCGAAATCCTTCAACAAGAGGAAAGCCTTTTATGTCGTTAGAGCAGAAGCCATTGGCTACTAATGACACCCTTTAACTTTTTTTTTTTTTTTATAAGCTTTAGTTTTTTATTAATCAAATGAGGGAAAAAAACACTTTAATTAAAAATTAAGCTGATGAAAAAAATCTATTCCTAGAACTAATCAACAGTAACAGATGATGCCCTTTAACCTATATGGTTAGTCTCAAGATGCTTCAAGAATTTGAAACACTTGAGAAAAAATCATTGCTAAATTTGAGAAATTTTATGAGTTACAGACAATGATGGGTTAACGAGCTTTATTTGTAACAATATCAAATTAAAATTAGGAAATGGTGATGGCATTTAGTTTTGATGGATATATGGTCTGGAAGTATTGCCCTTGCTGAAGGTCTCACAGAGTGCACGTTACAGAATCTAAAGTAATTTGACTAAGAGGAGTTGTTTACATGGAGCTGTTGTGGACCGTTGCATAGAGTTGCTGCACATTAATCTGCTTGCTTAAGAATAGGTCCAAGCAGTTATTTGATTTTATTGTCATTGATATCAGAGCTCTGTTTAATGGCAACAAATAAAGAAAGGATCGAGCATCTAGAGGCTGGACTCGAAGGACTCCAAAAAAATGTCAGTAGGATGGAGGTAGGCGTCTCTAATAAGCTACTCTAGCTAGAGGATGCCATCCACAAAATGTCTGAGGTCCTACTTTCCAACAGAGTCGCTTCTTCTAGCAACTCTGAGTTAGACGCAAATTCTCCTACGGGGCGCTTAGGACACTACATAACAACTGATAATAAAGTCAAATAACTACTTGGACCTATTCTTAAGCAAGCAGATAAAAAATCGTAAACCACTTTTAACGTGCAGCAACTCCACGCAACGGTCCAGTACAGCTCAATGCAAACAACTCCTCTTAGTCAAAATACTTTGGACTGCACTCTTTGAGAACAACAGATATGGTTTTATCAGTGATATGGGAATATGAAAATGTTGATTGGATTATTGGGAAACTCTATACCAAAAAACCTTGTACAAAAGGAAGAGGGTGACAATGTTGATTGGATTATTGGGAGAAAGGGTTCCTATTCTGTTTATTCAATGTATTTTTCCTTCCTTTGTGCTAAGAACAATACAATTGCAGCGATGCCCAGCACATGGTTAAATTTATTCCCGACAAAGATAGAGTTGTTTGGTTGGTTCACCTTCCAGAAAAAGCTACTGACGAGGATTTCTTATTTGATCGCGGCTTATGTTCAATAGCAGCAAATGTTTGTTTATTTTGTAGGGATTTTGAAGATTCGGTTGAGCATATACTTTTACATTGTCATTTCTAATAGAAAATCTGGATGTCTTTTTTGTAATGGTGGGGGTTATATTAGTAGTTCCAAGTTCATTGTCCGAATTTTTTTTTTGGGTGGTTGTGGAGTCTTGGTATCTCGAGACATTACATGCGGGGCCAAAGCGCCTAGTGCTATTGGGACACTATGTCTCGGCTTATCCGATTTTTATGTTATGTGGGATAGTTGTGCTTGCGGAAAATGCCAGAAATCTTTTTGGTGCCGACTTTTCTACTCAATTGCATGGACACTTTGGCTGAATGGGAACAATTTGATCTTCAATAAGCAGTGGCCGGATTTTTAGTCTTCAACTCATCTAATCTTTTTCAGAGTGTGGCTTTGGTTTAGGTCCTACAATCCTCATTTCATCTATGATTAGTATTCAATCATGGAGTAACTGTTCACGTTTTAGGAAGTACTCTTAGCTCTTTGCTATTAGTTTCCGTTTGCTTGAACCAAGGTAATTGTCTTGCTATTGTTTGTTGCATATCTTTGGAATGAGTTTTTTAGTTACCTTAAATCTTTTTTTAGCTCATAAGCCACTTTTGTTTTCAGTTTATATATTAATAGACTGCTAATAATGAGTAGAATTCTAAATCACGACAAAACATTTTTATAAGAATTTTAAAGTAATTATATATCTAAGGCTCTAATTCGATACATCTCGTTAAATTGGAAGAGTTTTATACCAATTTATCTGCTCCCTTTTGAATATCATCTTAATTTTTTATTACGATGATTTTAAGCATCTCAAATCTTTGCGTCACTAATTCTTATATTGTGATGCTTCTATGAGGCAATGGACGCATAACAGTTCATTAATATATTTTAGAGACATAAAATCGGTATTAAATATAAATAAATAAATAAAGAGGAATGCTACTTACAGTCTTTTTTGCACTCTCCACTATATATTTATAATACAAAAAATGTCTCTTTATAAAACACTCGCTTTTAATATAAAAATTAATAATATTTTATAGAGTAAATTATTAATACACTCTTGGAATGGTTAAATATACTAGTTAGTCATTTCATTTTTAAAATACATTATAAATTCCTTTAAGTTTGGTTCTAATAACTAAAATTTTTTTTGTTACTTTTGAATAGAATATTAAAATATTCTGTTAGTCAATTAAAAAATACCAAAAATATTCTTTTTTTTTTTATAAATTTGACATTTTGTTAATTTAAAAAATACAATATTAAAAAATGACAAATTTGACATTTTGGCATAAAGTCGATGAGATTAAAATTTTTTTGATATTTTTTCACAAAAAGAGACGAACAAATTTTACATTTTGTTTATATGCAATGAAAAAAATTAACCGAATGACTATTTAGCATATTAAATTAAACATGAGAGATTTTATAATATATTTTCAAAAATAGAGGGATCAACTAATGTATTCAATTAAAATATCAGGGAGGTTATAGTAATTTATCCTATTTTATAAGTAAATAAATACATATTTTTTTGATATTGGAAGTATATGATGAAAAGTGCATGATAAAGTATTAGATAATATTTCTTGTAAGTAAAATTGTCCCCGGGTTGTGAAATAAGAAAGAATTTATCCTTTTTATTTTTTCCGATAACTATTTACTTCAATAAAATTAAATAAGTTTGGAATGCTATTAATTTAGGAATATGTTATAAATTTAAAAGAAAAGAAACTATAAAAAATAGTAAGAAAGTAAGAAAAGAGAAGAGAATAGAATAGAGATTAGAGAAAATATTTTTCATGTAATTTGTTTATTCACCAAACCTCTATTTATAGGTTTATAAATGAGAGAAGTTACATGATTGAATTGTGAAATTCAAATCACAAAATTAACTATACAATAAAAATTGAAAATAATGGAATGAGAGGTTATGAAAATATAGGTGTAGGAGTTATGGACATTAATTGATCATACAAATCTTCATAACACTCCCTCTTGAATGTCCATTAAAAGGAATATGCTTTGTTAAAATTTTACTAGAAAAAACCCTGTGGTAAAAAAAACCTAGTGAAGGAAAAAGAGTACAATTCTTGTATAATACGCATATGAAGTTGTTTCATTAAAAACCATGATAGTAAAACCCAGTGAGACAAAAATCTTAGTCAAGGAAAAGAGTATAACGCGTATTTTCTCCCTCTCATAAAAACATCAATTCAAGTCTGTAAGTCGACGCATTCCAATGCTCCACACAAACTTTTCAAATGTTGTAGTAGGCAAAATTTTTGTGAATAAATCTGTCAAATTATCACTTAATCGAATTTCTTGAACATCGATTTGTTCACTTTTATCAAGATCATAGGTGAAGAATAACTTAGGATAAATATATTTTGTCTGGTCTCCCTTAATGTAACATCCTCTTAATTGTGCTATACATGCGTCATTGTCTTCATATAACGCCATAGGAGTTCTTTTGCTGAAAGATAAGTTGCTTGTTTCTTAAATATGTTGCGTCATTTGCGTCAACTATACGCATTCCCGACTTGTTTCGTGAATTGCTATTATTTCAGCATGATTTGAAAATGTGGCAGTCAAAGTTTGTTTTGTTGATTGCAATAAAATAATAGTTTCACCACTCATAAAAACATAACCTATTTGGGATCGAACTTTATGTGGGTCAGATAAAAATCCTGCATTAGCATAACCAATTAGTTTCGATGTAGATTTATTTGAATAAAATAATTCCAAATCAATTGTTCCTCGGAAATAACAAAAGACATCTTTAACTCCATTCTAATGCCTTCGTGTTGGAGAAGAATTATATCTTGCTAATAAACTTACTGAAAATGTAATATCAGGTCGTGTAGTATTAGTAATATATAATGATGCACCAATTGCACTAAGATATGATACTTCAGAACTAAAAATTTCTTCTCCATTCTCTTGAGGTCGAAAAAGATCATTTTTCACTTCAAATAACCTCACAATCATTGGTGTACTCAATGGATGTGCTTTATTCATATAAAATCTTTTAAGGACATTTTCTATGTAAGCTAATTGATGTACTAAGATACCATCAGCTAAATGCTCAATTTGTAAACCAAGACAAAATTTTGTTTTGCAAGATCTTTCATTTCAAACTCATACTTCAAATAATCAACTGTCATTGTAAGCTCTTTAGGAGTTCTAATAATATTTAAATCATTAACATATACAGTAACAATAGAAAATCCATTTTCTGATTTCTTTATGAATATACATGGCAGATATGATCATTTTTATATCTTTCTTTTAACAAGTATTCACTTAGACGATTGTACCACATTTTTTCCGATTGTTTTAGACCATATAATAATCTTTGTAACTTGATAGAGTAAATATCCCTGGATTTTGTGTCTTGCAATTCATGCATTTTAAAATCTTCAGGGATTTTCATGTAAATATTATTACCAAGATTACCATATAAATAGGCCATAACAATATTTATAAGACGCATATCAAGTCTTTCTTGTACTGCAAAACTTATAAGGTATCGAAAAGTTGTTACATCCAACATATGAGAATATGTTTGTTCATAATCAATATCAGGCATTTGTGAAAATTCTTGTGCTACAAGTCTTGCCTTATATCTTATAACTTTGTTATTTTCATTTTGTTTTCGCACAAATACCCATTTGTATCTGATGGGTATAATACCTTCAAGTGTTTTAACTATTTGCCCAAAAATTTCATGTTTATTAAGTGAATTTAATTCAGCTTAGATTGCATATTTTTATTTCGGCCAATCACATCTATTTTGACATTCTTCAATTGTTTTTTGTTCTAAATCCTCATTTTCCTCCATAATACCAATTGCTACATTATAAGCAAAGATGATGTCGACAACTATTTTCTCTTGATTCCATCTTTTTCCTATAATGATATAACTTATTGAGATCTCTTCATTATTATCATTTTTAGGTATCTGAATCTCTTCTGGAGATTTATTGTTGTTATATCATTAGACTCTTCAGAAGTTTTGCCTCCTCAATTAGGTCATCTTGTTGACTAGCTCCTTTTCTTTTTCTATGAATTTTATCTTTCGAAGCAATTAGTCTACCACGCTTCAGGCATGCTTTAGACTCATTAGTTATAGCAAGTTGTCCTACGGGGACATTAATTCGAGCAGGAGCATTTGCAGCTGGTATATGTGATTTAGTCACTCTTTGAAGGCTAGTAGATGCATCAGGCAATTGATTTGCCAAATTTTGTAAATGTATTATTCTTTGTATTTCTTGCTCACATTGATTAGTACGAGGATCTAAATGTGTTAAAGATGATGCTTTCCATATAATTTCATGATCCAGCTGCTTTGTTTCTCCCCCTAATATTGGAAAAATTGTCTTATTAAAATGACAATCTGCATACCGTGCTATAAATAAATTACTAATCAACGGTTCAAGATACTTAACGATAGAAGGAGATTCATATCCAACACATATTTCCAACCTTTTTTGAAGTATCATTTTAGTGCGTTGTGGTGGAACAACAAGAACATAAACCGCACATCCAAAAATTTTTAAATGAGAAATATTTGGCTCCTAACCATAAGCCAATTGTAATGGGGAGAACTTATGATATGATGTTGGCCTAATGCCTATCAGTGCTGCTGCATGTAAAATATCATGTCTCAAAGTTGAGATGGAGAGTTTTGTTCTCATAAGTAATGATCTTGCTATTAATTGGAGGCGTTTAATAAATGATTCTACAAGACCATTTTATGTATGAACTTAGGTAACTAGCCTTTCAATAGTTATTCCAATTAATATACAATAATCAATAAAAGCTTGGGATGTAAATTCACTTGCATTATCAAGACATATAGACTTGATTGAACAATCTGGAAATTGTGCACGTAATTTAATTATTTGTGTAAGTAATCTCGCAAACTCGAGGTTGCAAGTTGATAATAAGCACACATGTAACCATTATGTAGATGCATCTATCATTACCATAAAATAGTTAAATGGTCCACATGGTGGATTAATAGGCCCACATATATCACTTTGAATTCTTTCCAGAAATGCAAGAGATTCTAATACGATTTTTGCTAATGAAAGTCGAATAATCAATTTACCTTGAGAATAAGCAGTACATGAGAATTCATTGAATTGGAGAATCTTCTGGCTCTTTAAAGGATGCCTATTTGAATTCTGAATTATTCTATGTATAATAATTGATTCGGAACGACCTGACCGATTATGCCAAATAGTAAAAATATTTTTATCAATAAACTTCTAGTTCCTTACTGCATGTGCTTTGATTGCACTAATTCTGGTGTAGTACAAACCAGAAGATAACGCAGACAGTCTTTCCAAAATTTGTTTTTCATTTGAGACTATTGACGTAATATAAAGATATTCCACACCATTATGATTACAAATCTCAATATGGTACCCATTATGATGTATGTCTTTAAAACTTAGCAGATTTCTCGTTGATTTAGTTGATAATAAAATATTATCAATTATGAATTTTGTTTCATTACTTAAGAGGATACGAGCTCTTCCAAAGCCTTCTATCAAGTTTGCAGAACTTGATATTGTGCTAACATTTGTTTCCATTATAGTTAAATTAGAGAAATATTTTCTATTTCTCAATATAAAATGTGTCATTGCATTATCTGCTAAGCATATATCTTCCTCGTTGTTTTTAAAATTTCTCGATGAGTGTGGAAAATCTATATTTAAAAAAAAAATTGCAATAAGTAACTATAAAAATAATATAATATATTACTTGATTATACAAATTTAAAAATATAATAATTTTAAAATAATATAAGCAAATAAATTAAAATATTGTATTTAAGCACAAATAAATAAAAATTTTATCATAAACTTTCTTTTATCATAGGATGCTTTATTTTTTTTTTATTTTGAATATTTTCATGAATCAATCTTCTCATTATCTTATTTAAAAAAAATGTGCAATATCTAAGTGCATATTACCCAATTAATTAAAAACAAGTCATCATCTTAGTATATACAATTTTTTTAATACATACTTTATTTTCTCCTTCAGGGAGTTTTGATATAAATGAACTAAATTTTGATGTACTATCGGTATATATTCAATCAATAAAATATTTAAATTATTTCAAATATTTTGGTTGTACTTCAAGTACATATCCAATTTAAAAATATTCAAATTGTTCCAATGAACAAGATTTTCACTATGAGATAATGATATTATAATCCCTTATTAAGATGAAGAAGAAGAAAAATATAGGCCTTAGCCTTATCTTGATTAAATTCTTGAATTCTTTCTTTATTAGTATTACCAAGATCATTCGCATCTAAGTAAACTTTAGCATCTAAGTTTCATGATAAATATGATTTATTTTTGCTAATATCATGAATCATAAACTCTTGCAAGCTTTGTAATTAACATTATAACAAAACAAATAATCAAATATTAATTAAATAAACAAATAGATACATATATATTAAATAATCATAATTATAACATAATATGTATATATTGTAACATATGCATATCAATTAATAAAAATTACTTAATAATTCTCATTTACTATTTTAATTTCAATTAATTATAAATACCAAAGGTCATTTCATTACAATTTATTAGGTCCAATTAAATATATTTAAGGCACATTTACAAATATATTAATCAAATTATTAATATTATTATTAAAATTTTTTTATAAAGAGAGAAATATGAAATTATTAATAGTAGATTATTTTCCAATAAAATTGTCTCTTCCAAGCATATTTAGACCAAAGAAAAATAAAATAACTAGTACATAATAATCATATCAATTAATAAAAATAATGTTTTTGACCATCACTAAAACCATTCAACATTAAAAGTTAAAAAAAAAAGAATGTCAATAATAATAGTCCCAACACAACAAATACTAATATAATATGACTATTGAAAAATTTTCAAATATTAAAATAATGTCAAATGTTTCATTATCTTGTTAACTAATAAAAATGACATAAAATATATGACAACATATAAGTATATGACCTAAAATTGATGCAATATACATAAATATTAAGATATGAATAACATAAGATATGATATAAAACATAACATAAAACATATGAAATATATAAAATGTATAAATACAAATAAAAAGTTAAATTCATTTTGATTATATATACAACAGAATAAAAGATGAAGATAAATATGAGACATAAATACACAAATAAAAATAGAAAATTTTATGACATAAAACTTTATCATGATCATACATATAAAACTTTATCATGTTCATAGATATAAAACACAATAAAATTTGAAAATAAACAAAAAATTATTTTTACATGCAATGATTTATTAAACCTATTCGCCATTATCCATTGTAGTAGATAAAAATTATAGATAAAACCTACCTTATTACCTTGTGGAGAGAATTCGTGCTGATAACGTGTTATAAATTTAAAGAAAAGAAACTATAAAAAATAGTAAGATAATAAGAGAAGAGAATAAAGATAATATTTTTTTATGTAATTTGTTCATTCACTAAGCCTCTGTTTATAGGCTTACAAATGAGATGAGTTACATAATTTAATTGTGAAATTCAAATCACAAATTAACTACAAAATAAATATTGAAAATAATGGGATGAGAAGTTATGAAAATATAAGTGTAGGAGTTATGAATATTCATTGGTCAATACAAATCTTTATAACAGAATATAAATTATATATATTCTCTCTAGTATTTTTCTAATTAAATTTAAGATGTTTTAGTCATAAAAATATATATTTAAAGATAGGCTTAATTACAGAAAAAACTCAAAATTTGGGGCATTAAAAGAAAATAGCACCAACTATCAATTTTTACAATGTTTGTTTGAATAGAAATAGCTTTCGACCTATTCTAGCTTCGAAGATTCACTAACATGGCATTCCCCATCCTACGTAGCATGCGGAAGAAAAAGAATCATAAGATATTTTTTAAATGCCACATGTACAAAACGACAACGTTTTGACTACATTTGACAAAATGATCAAAAATCAGGTTTTTGCGCTAAAGGAAAATCATCTAGGGTTCATAAATAGAGCTAAGGGAGATAAAAATCGAAATTCCTTAGCTTCCTCTCTAGCTTCGTAGAGATGATGCAATTGAGACCCATATAACGAATCCCATGTTTATTCAATAAAGATCAACTGAGCCTACCCATAAAACCATTGCATGCCATCCTTCTAAGTTAGAGAGAAAAGTAGAAGAAATCCATGAAGACAATAACAGTGATATTTTAGTCAAACATTTGTTCCTTAAGTTTAGGCTATCAGTGTTTGATTTTTTCCATGTAATACTTGTAACCATATTTGTAAAAGATGCATATATATTCAGTTTTTTCAATGAAAATACACAACCTTCATCTTATAATTTCTCTGATTATATTGTTCATCATAGTATTAGAGCATACACCCGTAAGCCAATCTAGCCACTCTAATATGTCTTCATCTTCTTCTTGGCTTCCTAAAGAAGAACCTAAACTCAGTATTCAATCATTCCATCAGTGCTTGAGTTTGGTTTCAATCAAAATCAACACAACTAAATTTTCAATGTGGCGATCACAAATCACCTTATTGGTTCAAAGTCTCGGTGTTTATCATTACCTTGTTGTAGATGAAAAACGACTAGAAGAAATTGAAAAGGATGGAAAGAAAGTAACAAACAATCAACTCCAAATTTGGAAAACTAATGATGGCCTTCTTACTTCATGGCTATTGGGGACCATGAATGAGGATGCTCTGAGTCTAATCATGAGTGAAGCAAAGATAGCATTTGTTGTATGGACAACACTTGAGCAAAATTTACTCCCAATTACAGTAGAAAAAGAGAGCAACCTGAAGCGTCTCTTGATGGTAATTAAGAAAGGGTCTCGTTCCATTGATGAATATCTTAAGGAGTTCAAGAATATATGTGATAATCTTGCTGCAATTCAGAAACTTGTTTCAGATATAGACAAAGTTCTTCAATTTGCAAGCGGTCTTGGAAACCAATACATGGACTTTCGAATTGCAATGCTTAGCAAGCCGCCACATTCATCTTTCCAACAATTTATTCTTGCTCTTCAAGTGCATGAGCAAATTTTGTTGACAAATCGAGAAAAGGAAAAGAAGTATGTGGAACATGCTGAAGCCTTTTCAGTCAACATAGAGGCCGTAGATGTGGTGGAAGAGATGCCAGGTTTAGCAGTTGTAGGAGAGGATTCACACAAGCTCATCAATATAATGGAGGAAAAAATGCAGCTGCTCAACCAAATCAAATTCGAAATCAATTTAGTAATAATTCAGGAGGCATACAAAAGCAAATAGGAAATATCAGGAGCAACCACAAAACAATGCCAGTAATAAGCCACTTTATCAAATTTGTGGTAAAATTAATCATCTTGTTCTGGATTGTTAGTATAGGTTTGATTATTCTTATCAATTGGAGGATTTTCCTCAAGCACTTGCTACTCTTACCTCAAACAATGAAAATGATTCATCTTTTTATGTCGACTCTGGAGCCATCGCACATATGATGAATGATGAGGGTATATTGTCTTCTTCAGAAAACTATAATGGTAGTGATATGATATATGTTGGTGATGGAAGTGGCTTGTCTATCTCACATATTGGTGATGATTGCATTTCTACTGAAAACGGAAAAATTAAATTGAATGATGTTCTTGTAGTACCATAATTGAAAAAGAATCTACTTTCTGTTGGTAAATTTACAACTGATAACACATGTACCTTTGAGTTCACCTCATCTAATTTTGTTGTTAAGGATCAAAACAAGAGGACAATAGCAAAGGGAACTAAGAAAGGATAGTTATATGCTCTTGATGGTGGTTTTCATGAAGCTTTGAGTGTAATAAGCAACAACGACAGTGTAATAAGCAACAATGACACTTCATCGTCCATTTGGCATCAACGGTAAAAATGTTATTGATATTTCAAATTGGACTAAAACTAATATTGTTGTTATTGGTTGCCAAGAAGGAAAAAGTGTAGACTTCCATTTAAGAAAAATAATAAAATTTCAAAGTTTTCCCTTAAGAAAATACATTGTGATCTTAGGGGACCAACCCCAATTGCCTCAAAACAATACTTTTGATACTATGCAGTTTTCATTGATGACTTTAGTAGATTCATGTGGTTGCATCCATTGAGAAAAAAATATGAGTTTTTTGACCAATTTATTAAGTTTCAAAGATCGGTTGAAAATCAATTTGATCAAAGAATCAAGATTTTCCAATGCGATGAGGTGAATTTGGATCCAGTATGCTTCTTGATCATATTCAAAACAATGGCATTGAAGTTTATGTGTCGTGTCCAGGAAATCCTCAACAGCACGGAGTGGCAAAAAAAAAAAAATCGACACGTAGTAGAAACTGCACTCACCATGTTGTTTCATGCAAACATGCCTTTGTCATTATGGGTTGAAGCATTTCTCATGACTATTTATTTGATAAATAAGCTTCCTTCTATTTTGCAAAATGAAAATCCATTTTTCAGATAGTGTGATCTTTGTGTGTCTTTGTTTCCCTTCATTGAAGCATCAAAGTGGCTCAAAATTAAAGACTTATCCTTGAGTGTTTATTGGGTACAACCACTTCATAAAAAGTGTAGGTGCTTGGAGCCCAAATCAAAGAGAGTATACATCTCTCAGCATGTGGTTTTGATGAATGTCTTTCCATTCAAACCTAAAAAATTGGAGAAAAAATCAATCTCTTATACTCTCGCTAAATATCGCCAAGCAGATGAATTTGGAAAATCATTGAAAGATTTGGTCTCTCAAAATAAGAAAGAGAATGATAGTTCGCACTTTTCGTGCTCTTGTTGTACTAACAACTTTATTGGACATACGCAGGACTCTTCTAATCTCCAATCTTCTCCCACAAACTATCAATCCGTTGGTGGAGACAACCAACAAAATTCAGAAAGTCCTATCACTCTAGCCTCAATAAAATCTTAGTTCGTAACAAATACTGGAGAATCTCCAAATCTTGATAAGGAAATAATTTGAGATTCATGACTAGCCCAACACCTCTTTTGGTGATCCAAATGCACAATATTACAATGAAAGTGGCAACGATGATTCACCTGCAACAATTCAAGTGCCTTCTCCAACTGCAGAGACTCTCTCTCAATTTACAAAATGAAGAAAGGACATAACCAAATACATCTTTACCGCCCATGTATTCGGAGGCCACCTACTTATTTGAAAGATTATGCTACCCTTGCTACAGATGCATTGTCAATTTCTTTACCTTTAGAGCCAAAAATTGTGAAGACAGCTATGAAAGATCCACGTGGGGTAGAAGCAATGCATGAAGAATTACAGGCCTTAAAAGACAACAACACTTGGCAACTTGTTCCTCTTCCATTTGGTGTAAATGTCGTAGGCTCAAAATGGATTTACAGAGTAAAAACAAAAGAAGATGGCCGCATTGATCGGTTTAAGGCAAGATTAGTTGTTAGGGGGTTTACTTAAGTTTCTGAGTTTGACTACGATGAAACGTTCAGCCTGGCTATGAAGCCAACTACAATTTGTTTGGTTATTGCTATATCTCTCTCCTTTAATTGGAGCATGAAACAACTTGACGTAAAAAATGCTTTTCTTCATGGCAATTTCAAGGAGACTGTGTACATGGAACAGCCCCTGGTTTTGTTGATAACACTAAACCCAATCATATGTGCCTTCTCAAGAAATCTCTCTATGGGCTAAAGCAAGCGCCCCATGCATAGTTTGATCGACTATCTTTGTTTCCTCTTCAATTGGGATTTATTACAATAAGTCTGATCCTTCATTATTTGTTTATTGAACAAATGACACAATTGCTATTATTCTCATTTATGTTGACGATATTTTCTTTACCGGAAACAACAATGATTTTCTTCACCACATTATTCAACAACTTAGTCAAGAATTTGCTATCAAAGATCTTAGACCACTTTGTTATTGGTGCAACAAATTTAGTACTCATAAGTGTACCAACATATTGCAATTCTGGCAAATTCAATCCAGATGTCGATCTCACAAGGGATGGTTTGATTTAAATTTTAAATTGATTAAAATTACCAATAAACAAGGAAAATAAAATTCTAAACATTCTAATTACATTTTTGAGAATTTGACTAATTAAACTAAAATTAAAAATAAATGGAAGCAATTAAAAAGTCAAATTAAATCAATGGAATTAAACATGTACTTAACTTCGCATCCCCCAATTTCATATTTTCACTGAATTAATTAAGTTCCAAAAAATCCGGATCTAATAGCTCTCGCTTTTATCACCAATTAAATACTGTCATGAATTAATTAGTGTCCAGTCCAATTTTTAGGTAAATAACATGTGGTTCGCCTAATAATTAAACTCTAGTATTTTTATTTCCAATTGAATAATTATTGATTAGACAATATCAAATATATAAATTAATGAAGAACAATTGAAACTGAAAAATCCAAAATTAATTTCATAAAAAATAGAGATTTAATACAAAATTGGGTTCAACTAACTAAGCACTAAGAATTATTTAGCATAGCATTATCATAGTAGTGATTATGCTTACAATATTAACCTAACTAAACATTACAATAAAAAGATAAAAGAAGAAAAGAACAACTCTTTGGAAAAATTTGAATTATTAAACATGAAGGCTGATACTGGTCATCTAATCTCCAGTAAAATCTCCATAAGTCTCCAAGAATTAATTTTAGTATTCCCAATTGAGGTACAAAATGAATTCAAAACATAGGGTAAAAAGAAAAAAAATGATGGAAGAGAGCCTGAATAAAGTATGATAAAAACACCAAAAGAGAGTCCTAAATAGAGTGTAATTCCTTTTTACAATTATTCCCCAAATAAAAATATACCCAAAATAATTATCCAGCAATTAGTGCCAAGTTAATTCTAGTCGTTTTTAATTTGGGCTGAGCTGTAAAATCAACAAAAGCATGTTGAATTGTCATGAGTTATGCATAGTAGTTATATACTTAAATCAACTCGAGCGTAATAGAAAATATATAAAATTGGGTCCTAAATCAACACGGGCGTATTGAATGTCGTATTACACAAATATAACATGGCCTCGTGTTGATTCAGCACGAGTGTGTTGATATAAAGTATCCCTTTTGTTCCTCCATTTGCATAGAATCCCTATATTCCTCCCAAAATTACCAGTAACCTGAAATAAAACAAATAACACATCAAATACCCAAAATTAATACTAAAACTCTATAATAAACTAATAAAATATACACTAAAAATATATAAATATTTAACTCATCAAATTCTCTGACGCTTAAATCTTGCTTGTTCTCAAGCAATACTTACGCAAGCATAAAAGAACAAAAACAAATATGCCTATACACAATCACACAACTAAAATAAAATTTATAAACAAATTTACAATAAAATTCACAAGTTTGTTCATATTTTAGTTAATCCCTAAGTCTCACAAATGAACTAACTATGCCAAAATAAAAATCATACAACCAATTATACTCAGAATGTAACACTCCCTTACCCGTTTGATAATAGACGAGTAAGGTGATGTAACATCTCCATTATTTTACTGTATCTATTCCATTGTTAAAATACTCAAATAATATTCATATACTCACAACCTCTTTCAATATTATATTTAAATCTTTTTCTAAATATACATAAATTTATACGCAGTATTTACAATTTCTACTAAAATTTAATGCTTTGTTTGTTTGTGAAAAATAATGTTTGTTAAAAATATTTTCTCTTGAAAAATAATTTATTTTCTATTGTTTGGTTGTACATATAAAATTTTAAGAAAATTATTTTCTAGTGTTTGGTGTATTTTGAAAAATGTTATTTTCTTTTGCATATAAAAAGCTATTAAATATTTAAAACTTCTCAAAATTTGATATTTTTAATTTATAACTATGTATAAAAGAAAATTACATATAATAATAATTTTTTTAAAAAAATTTCCAGTGACCAACGACTTGTGGTGGCCAAAGGTCACTGGAAGTGATTTTCAGTAGTTAATGTATTAATTAGTATATATTTAGTTAGTTTTAGTATAAAAATTTTTATTTATATAAGTGTGTCAAGATCCGAAAAATGATTTCTTATTCTCAAAAAAAGGAATTCATTTTCCTAAAAAATGACTTAGTTTTTCCTTTAATTAGGAAAATATTTTCCGTTGACTAATTTTCTTGGATACACTAAACACAGAAAAATATGGAAAATATTTTTCTACATGAAACAAACAAAGCCTAAGACTTAGAAATAATTAACTTATTTAATATATGCAATGTTTGCTTCACAAAATATTGTATATAAATAAAATACAAAATAGTACCAATCTGAATGAATGGTTATATTTGCTGCGCTACTCTGATGGGTCCCATTTGTTCTGTCCGCACTTAACTTCTTTCGATCTATAACCTACGTAGAAGAAAATAAATCCCTACACTAAGCTTATGCTCAGTGGTGCATAGTTTATGACAATAATTAATAAAATTAATAATAATAAAGATAACAATAATAATAATAATAATTTTAGCATCACAAATAAAAATTTCAATAAAATAAAGAACAAAAATATTATCACTCCACATTTTTCTTACCTTTTACAACCCAAAATTCACATTCATAGAATTTCTCAACTCCTTTGGATTTTCATCCAACCTCAAATAAAACTTCACAATATTTTCAACTTCATAGGGCAAAAAGGAAAATCCACCTCCCAACTCCATCACCAAAGTTTCAGCCAAATTGAACAATAAGAACTTTTTTTTTTCAATCATAAAAACACATAATCCAAAGGATTGTCAACTAAAATTTCTCATGATGAAGAACATTAAAAAAATAGATTAGAATAAATAAGCCTTAGAAATTAAAAATGAATACTTGAAAATTTATGATACAGGGTCAAGAAATAAGAAGAGAAAGAACTAAAATTTTTCTTACCTTTACTAAAGTTTCTCTCCTCTTAAAACTTTCAGGATCACTTTTCAAGATGGTTATTGTCTCAAACTTGTTCTTTAAGGAAGAATCGGTCTTCCTTCTCTCAATTTCAACTTTAATTCAAGCCTAGTAGTGTTTAATGATGAAACTCTAAGAGAGGAAAGAAAAAAATTAGAGGAAGATGAAGAAGGGTTTTGAGTTATGTTTAAGAAAAACGGAAGACAAAAATAAAGTATGGTGAGTCGGTTGGGGAGAGGAAAGAAGAAGGAGAGAGAGAGATTGACTAGAAATAAAGGCTTAAAATGAGCTAAATGTCTTTCTTATTGATGTAGTCAGCTAAATAACAGCTGAAACCTTTTTCTCTTTTTTTAATCTTTTTATTTTATTTTTTGTCATTTCTTTTTATTATTATTATTATTATTATTATTATTATTATAACTTCAATTCAATTTTCTAATTATTTTTAATTCAATCCTAAACTTCAGATTTTTTCAACAATTTCTAATTGAATTTCTAATCTTATTTTACGTTTTATTATTATTTGAATTTAAACTTCTATCAATTTGAGCGTTTCCGACTTTGAAATGCACACCAACTCAAGGTCTAAATTAACGGGCTTCACACAGAACAAATTTAATGCTCATATCACACTATTATTTAAAAATAGAGTAACTTAATTACATAATTGCTCCACATATATAATAGACATTAATTTAAGAAACCTATTTATCTGCAAAAGTTAAAAATATATGTATTAAGTTCTCCCACACTTATTTTTTCACATCTCTCTATTCTTGCATGGTGTTTAGGTGATAATTTTAAATAAGCTCCCATTCAAAACACAACGAGCACTTTCACAGTTTTGCATCCAAATTCAATCTACATTGCTTACAATAAAACCAAAACATATATTAAGAGGTTGTTACAAGATTGTAATGTGACTAGAGTAAACAAGGTAGGAAAAATGGAAAATAAGGCTAAATAATTATAAGGATTATCATTAATCAAAGATATAAAATTAATTTCAATTTTTTACAGCTATTAGAGTGAGTTCAACTCAATAGAAACATTAAAGTAGTTCTAAAATATGCACCTCCTTTTTTTTCAATAATTTTTTTCTTCATTTTGTTTTTTGTGCACACATTGAATAAATTAATAATTACTGCTCTAAATTTAGCAACTCACATCAATAAGTTCAAACTGCAAAAAAGTGTATTCGTATTTTTAATCTTTAATTGATACTTACCCTTATAACAATGGGTAACAAAAAGAGAATAAAATAAAGAAAGGATAAATTTGGCTTGATGCAAGTCACTCATGAGATCAATTTCACAAGGAACAGTTTAACTTAAATTCTAAATTAATTAAAATTATCAATAAATATGGAAAATAAAATCCTAAACATTCTACTCACGTTTTTTGAGAATTTGAGTAATTAAACTAAAACTGAATAAAATGAAAGAAAATAAAAAGTCAAATTAAATAAATGGGATTAAACAGGTACTTAGTTTCACATCCCCAATTTCATATTTTTCCTCAATTAATTAAGTCACAACAAATCCGAATTTAATAGCTCTCGCTTTTATCACCAATTAAATGTTGTCATGAATTAACTAGTGTCAAGTCCAATTTTTAGGTCAATTATAGGTTATTCGCCTAATAATTAAGCCCTAGTATTTTCAATTCCAATTTAATAGTTGTTGATCAGTCAATCATTAAATATAGAAATTAATGAAGAACAATTGAAACTGAAAAATCCAAAATTCATTTTATAGAATAAGCATCCAGAATGATTTAGCATAGCATTATCATAGTAGCGGTCATTCTTACAATAAATACTAAATGAAATATTACAATAAAAAGTTGAAAGAAGAAAAGAAAAGCTCCTTGGAAAAGAACCGAATCCTCAATCAAAAATTGATATGTGTCATCTAATTTTGGGTTGAATCTCCATAAGTCTTCAATAATTAATTCTAGTCTTCTCAATTGAAGTCCAATAAAAAATCTCCAAAAGTTGGAATGCATAAAATAAATGAATAGAGAAAAATGAAGGAAAAGAATTCCCTAACCTAAGCTAAAGTATGATAAAAATACAAAAAGAGAGTCCTAAATAGAGTCTAATTTCTCTTTACAATAATTTTCCCAAATAAATATATACCCAAAATAATTATCCACCAATTAGAACCAAGTTAATTTTGGAGTAACATGGGCATGCCATATCAATACGAGCGTGCCGGAAAATATATATAAAATTGGGTCGTCAATCAACACGAGCGTGTTGATACTCGCGTAACACTTTTGACAAATACAACACGACCTTGTACTAATTTAGCACGAGCGCATTGATGTAAAATAACCCTTTTGGTCCTCCAATTGCATAGAGCCAAAATTCACTAGTGACCTAAAATAAAACAAATAACACATTAAATATTCAAAATTAATACTAAAACTCTACAATCGAGTAATAAAACATACTCTAAAAATATATTAATATTAAACTCATCAAATTCCCCCACACTTAAACATTGCTTGTCCTCAAACAATAATCAAGCTTAGAAGAATAAAAACAAATAAACATGCAAACACACAATAACACACTAAAATAAAATTCACAGACAAAGTTACAATAAAATTCACAAGCTCGATTATATCTTAGTTAATCTTTAAGTCTCACAAATGCATCAACTATGCCAAAATTAAAACCACGCAACAAGTTATACTCAGAACAAATTTAATACTCATCTCATACTATTATTTAAAAAAAGACCAACTTAATTACATCATTGCTACATATATATAATAGACAATAATTTAAGAAAGCTATTTATCAGTAAAAAAAAAACATATGTATTAAATTCTCCTACACTTATTTTCTCACATTTCTCTATTCCCTCAAAGTGTTTAGGTGATAATTTCAAACAAGCACTTCCATACGTTTGCATCCTAATTCAATCTTCATTGCTTACAATATCACCAAGACATATATCAAGAGATCTTTATAGGGTAATAAGGTAGGAAAAGGGGAATATAACATTAAATAGTTACAAGGATTAGCACTAATCAAATATGTATAATTAATTTCAACTTTCTACAGCTATTAGAGTGAGTTCATCTGAATAGAAAAATTAGAGCAATTTAAAGATATGCACTTTTTTTTTTTTGCTTTGTTTCTCAATTTTTTTCAATCAAATTTTCTTTTATTTCCTTAATTTTTTATTTTTCTTTGTGCACACATTGAATAAATTAATGACCACTGCTCCAAATTTAGCAACTCACATCAATAAGTTCAAATTGCAGAAAAGCATTATTAATCTTTAATTGATACTAACCCTTATAACAACGGGTAACAAAAAGTGGATAAAACAAAAAAAGGATAAAATTGGCTAACAAAAATATGGTTAAAACAATAAAAGAAAGTCTAGGCTCAAAAGGGCTAACTAAGGGAAAAGTATTGTAAGATAAAAAAAAAAATAAAAAGTGCCAAAATGGGTAATCCTAAGTGCCTATATCATTTAAATATCTTGACAATAAAATTTGCAGTCTCAATTAGCATCTTAACACAAATTCTAGAGTAATCATGTTATGTTTGACGTTATTCACACAGAAGAAATAAAGAAAAGAACTTTCAGTAATAATAACTCTATAATGGCTCAGAAGCTCACGAAAGAAAATAAAAAATGGTATGAAAATGTTGAGGACTTGACCCATAGCATTGATAAATGCAAATTCACAATCTAATTAAATTACTAATTTTATATAATAGGAGCAATAAAAATAATTAAGTTAGAACAAAATTTAAATAAAAGTGTGCTAATAACATCAATATTCTAAGTTTCCTGATCATGTAATCCTAACCAAAGTATGGTATAACATACTTTCATCGACTAATTAATGGGAAAGTTAAAGATAAAAAAAGGCCTACAAATTTCAAACACACTCAAAATCATGTAAAAATTGAAATACATACAAACATATATTTTTTTAGGAAAATGAAAATTTTTTTTAATGAATTTTTTTCAATAAAAACATAAAATCAATAGCCACAAGAAATAATTATCTCCCTCCACACTTAAACTTAACATTGTTCTCAATGTTACAAGAGAACAACAAATAAAATAAAACCCTTGAGGTAGGCAGAGGGAAATGAGATAAAAATTCATGCATCAACTGTAATTGCTCCTCCTATGTATGTTCAATCCATCCTAACTAATTCAGGAGATGCTGTGTGGTAGAGGAAGGACTTGTATTAGCATTTTGGGACTATTCCTACAGCTAATCTTGATGCTCTAGCTGGGGCTGTTTCAGAGTCACTATTAGTTTCCATTGGAAAGAATCGCCTATTCTCTTTACCAAACCTGCTCTTTGCAAAGCAACTCTATCGATAACATCTGAACTAGACATAGGCATTAAAGTACAAAGTGTATGATCAAATTGAAAAAAGTATCAAGTAAAGGCAATAATAACATGTTCTAATCTTAGTGTAGATTTATTGTGTCATATGGTGTAATGCATATACTAGAAAAATAAATAATGAAGTGCAAAGTGTAGTTGCAGATCACATACACCATAATAAAAATAAGTCAGATATAGATACTTTATTACTTTCAGTTTTACTAAAGACAGTATGACTCATGAATTTATGTAACACATTAATGCATGGATTATTAAAATGTGAATGTCATACATTTCTAGGATTAAAATTACATTCGCCAGTCAGGGAGTGCCTATTCAATGTCAAATTCATCAGGCACATCCAAACTCCATCTAGAAAAAATCCAAAAATATCATGCATAATTTCAAAATTTATCACATATTCGATGCCTCTTAATCTAAATTCAATTTCTGTGCATGTGTGATTAACAACCACTGTGGTGTAAAATTCAAGCATCATTTCCCTACAGCTAGGGTCTGACAAGGAAATAAAAGTTGATCATTTTGTGCATAAGCCAACAGCTCACCCATAATGTCAAAATCTAAGAATCTAGGTGCGATAAGAGGTCGTCTATTGAATCTCATACACTTTAGACCTTCCTTATTAGAATAAATAGGGAATCGAAAACCATACCTGACAGAAATATCTTCTACATTTTATCTGCTTGGATAATTAGCAGTTTTGGTCTTAAGCATGGTGCACATTGAACAAAATGCAACAATGCAAGAAATTTACAAATGAAAATGAGAGAAAATTCAATTGCTCTTAGTTAAATTAGGGAAGAAATGAAATTTGAATTGGAATTTATGGGAAGAGGGGGTTGAAAGAAAAATTAAAAAGTAATAGATGAGAATGGATCCAATTTACCTACTGTGATACGCGTTAAACAGAATAAGTAATTCCATTGGTGAGCAGATAGGGCAGGAGCAAACTGGCATGGTTGTGCAAGTGAGGTGTCAGCATGACAGGTTACTATGGAGAGGCACAACTCTTTGTTGCACACTGAGTCCTCTTTGAAAGCATGAGCGTGCTAATCATTTTCTCACTTTTCACCTGTTTTTTGTTAGACCTTTCTCTTTTTTTTTTCTTTTTGTTTTTTAGGTGTTAGGTGCCTTTTTTTTTATAAGACAAATGATTGAATTTTTAAGACATGACCACTAACTTTTTTATTTTAAACATTTTTATTCTTTTCTTATTCATTCTCCGGTTACCTCACAATTGTGTTGTTCTTAGTAAAAAAATGACACGTTCATGTCATTGTCTCCAGTGCTATCCCTCTAAGTGACACGTTCATGTTAGTAGGTAGTGGTAGTCTTGCTAGTGACCTGAGCTTGTGTTAAAATGACATGCTCTAATTCCACGATAACTCTTCAAGTTCTCCAGTACTATCCCTCTAAGTGACACGTTCATGTTAGTAGGTAGTGGTAGTCTTGCTAGTGACCCTTGTGTTAAAATGACATGCTCTAATTCCACGATAACTCTTCAAGTTCCTCATTTCTGCACAAAAATTTAAATTAGACTCCATACCTCATTCTAACTAAATAAAATAAATGAAGCTTAAAACAAAAAGTAAAATTCAACAAACCAAATTTAAAACTAATTTATGTCAATGTCAAAATCTAAGAATCTATGTACGATAAAAGGTCGTCTATTAAATCTCATATACTTCATACCTTCTTTACTAGAATAAATAGGAAATCGAAAACCATACTAGGTGGAAATATCCTCAACATTATATCTGCTTGGATAATTAGTATTTTTGGTCCTAGGCATGGTGAGCAGTGAACAAAATATCACAACAAAAGAAATATACAAAGGAGAATGGGAGAAAATTCGGATACACTTATTTAAATTGGAGGAGAAGTGAAAATTGAATAGGGTTATATAAGCAGAGGAGCCTGAAAGAAAAATTAAAAATTAATAGGAGAGAATGCACTAGAGCCAATTTACCTACTATGATACGCATAATAAAAAATAGTTAATTGTAATAGTGAGGAGATAAAGTGTGGCTAGAATGCTATGGAGAGGTGTGTTGGCTCAGCAGATGAGGTGTGGCACTAGTGGCAGTCTGCTCCTTGAAGCACGAGCATGCTAAGCTTTCTTTTCATTTTTTTACTATTTAAAATATATTTTATTATGTCTTTTCCTTACCCTTCACGAGATCAGTTGTCTTTCTCTTTTTTTTTTGTTTTTTTACTATTGATTTTTATTATTATTTTTATTTCACGAGGTGTAGCTCTTCTTTTTAGTAATCTCCATTCATATGGTCGTATTGTTCTTCAATATGAGCGCTCATGTCATTATCTCTAGTATTATCCCTCTGAGTCACACGATCCCGTGTAAAAGTGACACGCTCTAACTCTATGATAACTCTCCAGTTTTTTTATTATTGCACAAAATTATGAATTAGACTCCAGCTAACCAATCAAAATAAACAAAGCTAAAACCAAAAAATTAAAATTCCAAGAACCAAATTTAAAACTAATTTATGCAAAAATTAAATATGGGTTGTCTCCCATGAAGTGTTGCATTTAAAGTCTAGGTAAGACTTTGCTGATTTTAGTCTTTAAGGAGGGCGTAAATCTATCCGTTGCTTATCACCCTTCCTTGCAACACCAACTGAATCATCCAATTTTTTTTCTCAATTTCTGCAATCTAAAACTATCAATAGTTTCATAATTAACATAAGAAAAATTATTTCAAGTAGGAGGAGAAAAATTTGAATGGGATTCAAACATATTAAGTTCCATTATCACTCTTAAAAACTATCATATTTAATTTTTCTCTTTTAACATCAATGGTAGTTTCATTCACTGCCATAAAGGTTTGATCTAGGAGGATTACATGTGGATCATTAGGCATGTTGACTATAATAAATCCATTAGCAAAATCAACTTACAAATTTTCACCAATAAATCTTCAATTATACCTCTTGAATGTCTAATTGTCCCATTTACTAGCTGAAAGTGCACATTAGTTGGCTATAATTTACCTTTCCCAAGTTGTTGATAAACTGATTAGGGCATTAGGTTGATACTAGCCCCTAAATCTAGCTTTGCCTTCGCTTCCTTTTTCCCTATTGTGATATCCATCATAAAACTCCTAGGGTCTGGCATTTTTTCAGGTAACCCTTGTCCAAGAATTTTGCAAAGCTAAAATACTCAAGTATCAAAATTTTCTCCTTGTCTTCCATCCATCTCTTAGTTGACACTAACTCTTTGAAAAACCTTGCATAAGAAGGTATTCTCCTGACTACATCAAGCAAAGGTAAGTTAATATCAATTTTAGAAAGCATATCATAAATATCAGAGTATTTATCATTCTTTTTATGCTCCTGTAATCGATTTGGAAAGGGAATAGGTGGCCTATAAGGCTCAGAAGCCTTATGCAATTTAAGTCTAGAAAATTCATCCTTTTCATCCTCCTTGATCCCATCTTCAGTTTTTTTGACTTCCTCTCTTAGTGATTCCAGCTCCTGCTCCATATCCTTAGGAATATCTGCAATAGAAGGTTCAACCATGTCAGTTTCACAAACAAAATCATTACCTTGATAAAGCACAATGATGAATTTGGCTTGCTCAATTTGACTAGGTAGTTTCCCCTTTTTATTCTTTTACACTGCATCGGCTATTTGCCCAATCTAGATCTCCAACCTCTTGACTGAGGCCTCAATCGAATTGATTTACCTATTTGTCCTCTCATGCTTGTCTTGAGTCACAAACATAAAATTTTGTAATGTCTCCTCCAAGGACGGTCTAGTTCTAAGGATAAGTAGGCAGCTCTAGTCAGTATTCCTCCAGGTGAAGTTAGGATGGTTTCTCCTTCCCAAGTTGTAGGTATTAGCTTATGGATTGTACTGTTGCCTGGGTTGGAAGCAATACATCATATTTACTTGCTCCATTTCTCCACTTGCAAAAGTATTAGAAGATGGACAGACATTAGTACTATGACCATAAATATTGCAAATTCCATATACCTTATTGGTTGGTGCATTCCGTGTGTTGATCAGTATCCTCAGTTGCTTTGTCAATTTAGCAAGTTGTGAAGCAAAATCGTTTCTACCAGAAACCTCATTCACAGTTGCTCTTCTTCCCCTTACACTCTTTTGTTGGGAGTTAGTACCCAGCATTTCGAATATGTCATATACTTCAATTGCAATTCTTTCCCCTATAGCTCTCCCAACTATATTATCCATGCATTGACAATGCTGGGTCAAGCTATCATAGAATTCTTGATTATTAATTGGAAGAGAATATCCATGATGAGGACATTGTAACAAAAGCATCTTGAATCTATCCTACGCTTCATGGAATGTCTTAGAGTCTTTCTGATAAAATTCCTGAATTTTAGCTCTAAGGTCCTTTGTCTTCTGGTGGAAATAGAATTTGCTCATGAATTTCTGTTATACCTCATCCTAACTATGCATTGATATCAGTGGCTCTATTTTTTAGAGTATAAGGAAAACACATCAGCCTCAATTTATCTTCATCTAATCTGTTTAGAGGAAAGATGCCTATAGTAGCATAAAAATCATGAATGAAAGTGAGTGGATCTTTGTTGGGCAAACCATAGAATGAAGGGAGCATATTGAGATGTATACTCTTCAGCTCGTAATTTCTTGCTTCCTCCCCAAGGACTATGCACGATATGTTATTTCTAATTACTGGTATGACATAATCCCTCATGATTAATTGCCTTGGAGCAGCTGCTCTCCTTACTAGATCCTAATGTCTAGGTGGATCTTCTGTCATTCCTCTTGTTTGTTCAACTTCTTCATCAATTATAAGCTGAGGCAGTTCCTCCTTCTCTTCAAAACAATCATCTGATCACTCAACTCTAGATCACAGGTTGTATTGTCTTAATGTAAGAGAATCACCAGATTTAGCTTGTTTACTAGCACTTGGCATAAACACAAAATTAGCAAAATAAAACAAACTAAAAAGCTAACTAAAATAAAAGTAAAAGGAAAATGCATAAAATAAAATAAAACATGTTGGCAAATTACTTAACTAAGAATCAACCGTTCCACGGCAACGGTGCCAAAAATTTGGTGCAACAAATTTAATACTCGCAAGTGTATGAACCGATTAGAATACTAGCAAGTTCACTTCTGAGATCGATCTCACAAGAAACGGTTCGACTTAAATTCTAAATTAATTAAAATTACAAATAAATATAGAAAATAAAATCATAAACATTCTAATCATGTTTTTGAGTAACTAAACTAAAGCTGAAAATAAATGGAAGCAATTAAAAAGTCAAATTAAATCAATGGGATTAAACAGGTACTTAGTTTCACATCCTGCAATTTCATATTTTGCCTCAATTAATTAAATCCCAACAAATCCGGATTTAATAGCTCTTGCTTTTATCACCAATTAAACACTGTCATGAATTAATTAATGCCCAATCCAACTTTTAGATCAATTACAGGTGGTTCATCT
Source organism: Balakata baccata (assembly GCA_949630135.1). Taxonomy (NCBI): domain Eukaryota; kingdom Viridiplantae; phylum Streptophyta; class Magnoliopsida; order Malpighiales; family Euphorbiaceae; genus Balakata; species Balakata baccata. Next base: position 7,494 of record CATIWF010241627.1, on the reverse strand, counting down.
AATAATTAAACCATAATATTTTTATTTCCAATTTAATAATTGTTGATTAGACAACCATCAAATATATAAATTAATGAAGAACAATTGAAATTGAAAAATCCAAAATTCATTCCATAGAAGAATAGAGGTTTAATACAAAATTGAGTTCAGCTAACTAAGCATCCATAATTATTTAACCCAGCATTACCATAGTAGTAGTCATGCTTACAATAATAACTAAACTAAAAATTATAATAAAAAGATAAAAGAAGAAAAGAACAAGTCCTTGAAAAAAATTGAATTATCAAACATGAAGACTGAGACAGGTCATCTAATTTTCGGTTGAATCTCCACGTCTCCAAGAATTAATTCCGGTCTTTCCAATTGAGGTACAATAAAAATCCCAAAGAAATGAATAGAGAATGGATTCAAAACAAAGGAGAAGAAGAAAAAAAACGATGATAGACAGCCTGAATAACCTAAGCTAAAGTCTGATAAAAATACCAAAAGGGAATTCTAAATTGAGTCTAATTCCCCTTTAACAATTATTTTCCCAAATAAAAAAATAATTCTCCACCAATCAAAGTCGAGTTAACTCCAGAGTATTTGTTTAATTTGGGCTAAGCTATAAAATCAACATGAGTGTGTTGAATGTCACGAGTCGTGCATAATAGCTATAGACTTAAATCAACACGGGCATGCCAGAAAATATATAAAATTGGGTCATCAATCAACACGAGATGTTGAATGTTGTGTTACACAAATACAACACGATTTCGTGCTGATTCAATATGAGCGTGTTAATGTAAAATATCCCTTTTGGTCCTCTACTTGTGTAGAATCCTCATATTCCTCCAAAAATCACCAGTAATCTGAAATAAAATAAATAACATATTAAATACCCAAAATTAATACTAAAACTCTACAATTAACTAATATAACATACACTAAAAATATATAAATATTAAACTCATCAGTTATTTCCTTGGCATTGAGATAAAACAATTTCCAGGTGGTGTTTTTCTCAGTCAACAAATATATTACTAATTTGCTTCACAGAACAAAGATGCTTAATAGTGTTACCTTTGCAACACCCATATCCATTAATAACAAGCCAACTTCAGGTGATACTGATCTGATGGATGCCACTCTCTATTGTAGTACTGTGGGTGCTTTATGTTATAGTTTGTCAGTTCTACTCAAATCTAACTTCTCTTCATTTTAAGGCAATTAAACGTATTTTAGGGTATTTAAAAGGTACACAACACTTTGGCTTACAATATGTTTCTCAAAGTCCAAATTATCTTTATGCCTTTGGTGATTCCGATTGGGCAGGCTGCCCAACTACTCGAAAGAGCATCAATGGTTTTTGTGTATTTTTAGGAGCTAACTGCATTTCCCAGTGTTGAAAGAAACAACCAAATGTTTCTCGATGAAGCTCCAAAGCTGAGTATTTTCTATGGCATCAACAGTGGCTGAACTTACTTGGCTTACTTTCCTTCTTCGTGACATTGGCACTTCTCTTTCTCAGCCTGCTCAACTATTTTGTGACAACTTAAGTGCAGTTCACATTTCTGTCGATTCCATGTTCCATGCTCGGTCCAAGCACATCGAACTTGATTACCATTTTGTTCGTGAAAAGTTGTTATGGGACAGCTTGTTACTCGATATATGTCCCTACCACGTTTCAATTTGGTGATATCTTCACAAAGCCTCTAGCGAAGGCTGCTGTAGAATCATTTCGAACCAAACTGGGTATCTTTCCTTCAACCCATACCAGTTTGAGGAGGCATGTTGAGGAAACAAATGCAAATCACATTGATCAAGCAAATTAAGCTGATCAGTCAATTAATTACGCAAATCAAACAAATCAAGTAGACAATGATTCTAGTCAAACATTTGTTCCTTAAATTTAGGCTATCAGTGTTTGATTTTTCCATGTAATACTTGTAACCATATTTGTAAAAGATGTATATATATTCGATTTGTTCAATGAAAATACACAGCCTTTATCTTATAATTTCTCTGATTATATTGTTCATCACACCAACAGTGTCATCACCACAGAGGGAATTAGGATGGGATTTATTTTACCCATTTGATGAAATGAGGACATAATTGCTAAATGGGTTTAGTAAAAAACCTGATGAGAATTTAAAAGCTGTGAGAGAGAGAAAGGATTCTAGAGCTGGAAGACGAAGTAAAGGAAAGAATGAATGACGGTAAAGCTGTGAATGTAAAAAATGCGGATATGGGTCATAAGGAGAATGGAATTACAGATGTGAGAATTGGAGATGATTCAAACTTAGGCCAAGAAGAAAGCAAAGGACTGAGAGTGATTGATACACCCACAAAAGGGAGGGAATTGTTGGAAGCATTAAAAGATATAGAGGACCATTTTCTCAGGGCTTGTAATTTTGGTTTGGATATTTCAAGAATATTAGAGGCCAATAGAGTTCAATTACAATCTGTTGTCTTTCTTTTAGGGATTAGAGAAAGAGATTGAATATGCATTCACTTTCACTTTCACTCTTACTCTCACTCAAACTCTTTTGTCTGCTATGCTTTAGAGATTAGAGAAACTATTATGTTCATTTTCAATCTAAACTTCTGTGTTTTTTTTTTCAAATGTGGTCAAAAGGTTGTCGAATTGTACATGTGGCATTTAAAAAAATATTTTATTAATTTTTTTCTCCGGAATGCCACATAGGATGGGAAATGCCACATCAGCAAATCTCTTCACGTTAAAACTCACCAGAAGCTAGTTCTATTCGAACAAACGTTGTTTAGGTATTTTATCGTAAAAGTTAATAATTCGTGTTATTTTTTTTTAAAGCCCCAAAATTTGGGTTTTTCTAGTAATTATGCCTTAAAGATATTATATATAGTTTAAAAAGGATTTTAAATTGGATATTTTATAAAAACGGAAAAAAACAAATGAACATTACAAAAATACCACCATTAAAGTTTTTTATAAAAATCAAAGCGCATCAAAGTCTTTTTCAAAAATAATAAAGTGCCTAAAGTTATTACAAAAATACCAACAATTAAGATTTACCAAATGTTTAGCAAAAGTTTACCAAATGTTTAACACAAAATTAATGAAAATTTAAGTTACAAAAGGTTTATCAAATATTTACTTAAAATTTATTCAAGTTATACCTAAGAGTTATCCAATGTCTACTAGAAAGTAAATTAAAGTTAAAATTGAATAAGATATACTCAATATTTACCAAGGTTTACTCAAAAATTATTCAACAAAGTTTACCTACCATAAAATTAGAGAAAATTGAAGTTACAAATGGTTTATAAAAAATTTACTTAAGGTTAAATCAAGTTATACCCAATGTTTATTAGAAAATTAATGAAGTTGAAATTACACAAGGTTTACTCAAGAATTATTCAAGATTTACCCGAGATTTACCTAAAATTTACTACAAAAATTAATGAAAATTGAAGTAGCAAAAGGTTTATCAAAGATTTATTTAAATGTTTATTTAAATTATACCAAAGATTTACCCAATCTTTACAAGAAAATTAAGAAAAATTGAAATTACACAAGATTTATCTAAAAAATTGCTTAAAATTTATTCGGATTATACTTAAGAGTTATCCAAATGTTTACTAGAAAATAAATTAAAGTTAAAATTGATTAAGGTCTACTCAATATTTACCAAGTTTACTCAAGAATTATTCAACAAGGTTTACTAAACATTTACCAAAAGTTTACCTACCATAAAAATAGAGGAAATTGAAGTTACAAATAGTTTATAAAAAATTTACTTAAAATTTACTCAAATTATACTCAATATTTACTAGAAAATTAATGAAAGTTAAAATTATACAAGATTTACTTAAAATTTACCAAATTTTACTCAAAATTTACCTGAGATTTACCTAAGATTTACTACAAAAAGTAATGAAAATTGAAGTAGCAAAATGTTTATCAAGATTTACTTAAAGGTTTATTCAAATTATACCCAAAATTTATCCAATCTTTACAAGAAAATTAATGAAAATTGAAGTTACACAAGATTTATCTAAGGAATTACTCGAGGCTTATTCAAGGTTTACCAAAAGTTTGTCCTAAAGTTACCAAAAGTTTATCCAAGGTAAATAAATTTAATTAAGTTAATTAAATACAAGTTTACATATATATATATATATATATATTTGTAATTAAGATTTGCCCAAAGTTTTTTTTGGTAAATAAGTCCATTAAATACAAGTTTACATATTTTTTGACCAACTAAATTAATTAAATAATAATTAAAAATAAATAAATACATGCATAGACAATTAGTGGCTATACAAGTTAATGAAGTTCTTAAATTTATGTTTAACATATGAAATATGACTATTTTATGTCTTTATTAAATGAAAAATGTATTAAATACACAGTAAAATTTAATATTTGAAGGAAAAAATCAGTAAAAATGAAAATAAAGAAAATTGAAATGAAAACACGCTACTGACAATAGTAAAATTGAAAAAAAAACTTTGAAAATTCGATTTTGCTCGTGAATTCCTCTTTTAAATTTTCCCCACAAAATTATGAATATCAATTTATCTTAATATTTTCTTCAAGAGCCATTAACATTTATTAAGAACAAAAGCAAAATTATAACAAATAAGATATAGTTTAGTGGAATTTCTCTAATGGCCATGATACCTCTTATCACAAAAAGAATAACACATTAAGAAAAGGAAAAAAAAAAAAAGAATTACAATATGGTTCCATAAGTATACACTTGGAAACAAAGAAATATAGGTGATTTTCACACCTTAATCAAGGAAAAAACAATGTTTGTAAAAGGGAAACAACTACTGATTGCAAGGTAGTCAGTCAGCAGCTTGATGGATAATCTTTGGAATATATCATCAATGATTTCTTGTCCTAAATGATCTTCCAACATGGATTTGGCAATAGCTCTTACATGATCTGCTACAATTTATCTATTTTGTACTTATCTGTCATGTATTTGAAAACATTTTTCATGCATGACTTGATTGATTCAAGCTTAATAATTTTGAACGACCCTTCTTCTTCTATCACATTTTTCACTTCTTCAGCTGAAGGTGAATAGTATGGAATGTTTAATGTGTCCACCTTTGATTCCTCAATCAATCCCTATAATATTAATTAAACAATGAATTAATTACACTAATCTCTTGAAAGACATTAATAATATTAATTATCATAATTGTTTATAATTGGTAAAGTACGACTAGTTCAATGAACATCTATCTACAATTTATGCATCACTCATATGCAATCTATCGGTTGACTGTCTTTTTTTTTTTTTATTAATTCAAAAAACAGTAGAAGACAAAAATGGACAATTTTTAAAGATCATAATTAAGAAAGTTTGTATGAGACAGATATATAAACTTGGACTTAGAAAATAAAATCAAGTAATAACACTGGAACCCACCTCTTCAACCAAATATCCCAAAAGGTTATTCTCAATCCTCAAAACCACAACAACGCCTAAAACGTTCCTTCAAGAGTCTTGATTTTCTTAACCATGGATCTTCTACTCTTCAATGAAAATATAAAGGAAAAGCAGTTTTTCTCTCCAATCTGCTTTCGTGTCCTAGTGATAGTGACATCACGAGAAACAACAAAAAATTCTCCAAAACCAAGCTAGCAGATCTTATAGTAGAAGGCAATCGCACTATAGAGACTAGTAAGTTGCCAGATTTTCACTTCAATGCCGATGATGCTATAGTAGCCAATAAAATTTTAGATGAATTCTCCCATGACGCCCAACGATGGGAGTCCTCAAAGTAGCAATAATTTTTTCCTGCTTCTCTATCTCTCTTGTGTCCAATGGTTAGTATTCTATCTTGGAACTCAAGAGGCCTTAGGGGCTCTTCAAAATGCAGACACATACGACATTTCATTACCCAGAAAAATGCCAGTTTTGTGCTAATTCTTAAGACCAAATCTTCTCTTGTTAATTTTTCCTCTGTGCGCTCCCTTTGGGGATCGCTTAATATTGATTGGGTGTTTTCCCCTTCTGATAATAATTCTGGTGGAATTCTTATGACCTAGGATAACAGGTTTTTTGCTTGTATTTCTTCTGAGAGTCATAATAACTGGTTGGCAGTCACAGTGAATTAAATTGCTGAGAATATTAGATGTTGTATTCTCACAGTTTATGCCCAAGCTCGGGTTCTACCTCTCTACAGCTAAGATTGGCAACGGGATGGATTCAGAGTGGATTTCCTTGTCCCCGATCCCTCTACGGAGAAAATCTTTTGGTCTCCATCCCCGCATCCGACGGGGATCTTCAATCCGATCCACGATTTATATTATATATTTTTTATTTTTTTCAATATTTAACATTATTTTTTATTTTTATTATTTAGTTAATTATATAATTTTTTAAATAAAAAATATTTTTTTACTTTAGATAAATGTTATATTCTTATTTTATTATTTTTAAATTTACTAATTATGTTAAAAAATATATAATATTATATATATATATATATAATATAAATATAAATAAAATTATTGGGGCTGGGATCGGGCCAGGGAATATATATACCGTCCCCAATACAAAAAATTTTGGGATCGGGGCGGGACATCGCGAGTCGGACTAAAATTGTCATCTCTATCTACAGCTAGCTTTGTGGAATGAGATTCACAATTTTTTTTTTCTAATTCAAATTTGTCCATCTCATTGATAGATGACTTCAATCAAGTTTGTTACATTATGGAGCGCAAACCGCCGTCGAGCTCTACTACTGGAATTCAGAATTTCAATAATTAAAGTGCTAATTGGTGTCTTATGGATGTCTATTTGTAGGGTGGTTCTTTCACTTGGCATAACAACAATAGCATGACTCGCAATGATAGGGCCTAATTAATTCATCCTAGATATCTTGGCTTCCTATTTCAACTCTTATGTCCCTTGCTCATGGTCCTTCTGATCACAATGTATTGTGGTTTGGTAATCTTCTCATCAACACAGGGCCAAAGCCTTTTCGAACCTTAAATTGCTAGTGGTCTAGTGGTCGACTCCTACTTTTTCCAATTTGATTCACAATTTCTGGTCTAATTTGTGGGGTTTTTGGTGATTTGAAATTTAAATTGAGCTATCTTAAAGACAAGCAGCATAGGCTTGAAGGCATTACCGAGCTGAGGCCACTCACCAGTTCTGAATCTCATAAGCTTTCTTCTACCCGTATAGAACTTAACACGGTCAGTAAACATTATGAGTCAGTTTAGAGGCCAAAGGCCCGTATCTCTTGGAGCAGATTAGGAGATAGGAACATAAGGTTCTTTCACATTCAAGCTTCCAACCGGCTACGTCACAATAATATCCATAAGATTGTGAATGGCTTCTCCGTACATTGTGATCGTGGTTCCATTTTTAGTGCCTTTCATATGCACTTTTCAAAGAGATTTAACAAAGATCCTTTAGTTTATGTAACTATTCAGAATCTCAGTATGAAGTGTCTTTCCCTATCAGAGGCTGATGACTTGGAATGCCCTTTTACTCT
>CATIWF010241560.1:0-17697 GCA_949630135.1 Balakata baccata | reverse complement strand
TGTGCAGTTATTATCAGGCGTCACTGTTCGGTACTCTTAACTCTTTAAAAACCCATTAATTTATTTAGATATCATTATATCATGGAGAATGAGATTCCTCCTCAAAATAAATCATGTGATAATCTAGAGGTTCAATGAATGTCCAATTCATTGTCCTATACCGGTTATGAACATTTTTAAGATTATATTTTACCAGAGATATTTATCTCATTATTATCAACAACTTGATAATAAATTCTCTGTAGATAATCAAATGGCCGTATATTTTATAGTATTTTAACTACTGCATTCATAATATAATCAACAACTTGAATATTTATTTATTATGAATGTGAAATATACATGTATCCATTGTGATATAATAATTAATATATAAAAGCAGTGAATATACTAAGGCATACATACCACTGATAACACTATACTCTTCATTTTAGCAGCCCTTTTTGGTGTAAAGCTCCTAACAAAGCATCATAATAGTAAAAAATATAAGCAATAATTTTTAAGTTACAGTAGCTTTGGCATAAATAAGTACATCATCAGAAAAAAAAAAAAAAAAAGAGTTGGGAAAGATACACCCTTGGAAAAAAGCATAGGCTGTAAATCACCAGAATGCACTAATTTTGTCAGCCAACGACTTAAGAAATCTTCAACTAGACAGAAAAGAATAGGAGATAAAGGATCACCGTGTTGAACTCCTCTAGAACAAAAGAAAAAACCTTTAGATTCCCCGTTTATAAGAATTGATAGTCTTGCTGAAGAAAAAATCTCTAGAATCCAATTTCTGAACCGTAGAGAGAACAAGAAAGTTTCTAAAATATCTAAAATGAAATTCCAGTCAAGAGTATCAAAAGCCTTTGAATGTCAATTTTAATTGCCATGTTGCCGCCGAAACATTTCCTATCTAGAATGCTAACCCCCTCCGAAGCCAACACAATACAATGCAAAATATTCTTGTTTTTAATAAAACCATACTGATTTGCTGAAATAATTGTAGGAGCTAGCAGAGCCAATCTATCTCCCAGAATTCTAGTGATAATTTTAAAACAGAAATTACTCATAGTAATAGACCTTTATTGATCCACAATAACAACCTCTTTGATTTTAGGCAACAAAACCATAACACTAGAATTAAAACTAGAAGGAATCACTCCTTGAGTAAAGAAACTCTTTACTGCATTACAAACATCCGTACCCACCACATCCCAAAACGCTTGATAAAAACATCCAGTGAAACATCTAGTCCAAGAGCACTATAGGGATCCATGTGAAAAACTGCAGATTTTATTTCCTCATTATTGGGGCAGCAAGTTAATGTTTTATTGTCCTCATTCCTTACTAAAATGGAATAACCTCAAAAATAACACTAATGTTAGAGCGCACAGAATGATCTGCTTTGAAAAGGTCGCTATAGTATTGAATAACATGTCGTTCAATAATCCCTATGTCTTCAATATGCAAATCAAATGCAAATTTCAAAAATTAATTTCCTTGTAAAAGTCAATTATAAAATATAATTAATTTGATTTGATAATTATAGATTCTCCGACTTTTAGTTGGAGAATTTGGTAATAGTACTTTAATAGAAAATCAAATTTAAAAACTGCATTAGAACAAAGAAAATATCATAACACTTTAAAATTAAAAATAATGCATTCCCACAGCGGGCGGAGCCACGTTCAGTTAAGTGTAGGTAATTGTGCCCTTATTTTTTTTAAATACATATAATAATATATAAATTTATATCTTTTTAATATTTGCTCTCTAAAAAATATATTTATTTCCCTAATTCAGGTTATCCTCTAAAAAAAACTATGGGGTCTGGCTCCGTACCACCGCATTCCCTAATATATAATAAAGTTTTGGTGCTAATAATGATAAATAAAATAAAATAAAATGAAAGGGCAATTTCATCCTTTGGGATATACGATAAGTGACCACTGACCACTTGTCTGAGATGCGAGGAAAAGTGTTATTATAATTTTTAATTAGAATGGCCTATGTGGTATCATGATAGATCATAGACACAAACCCACTTGCTTTACCAATATAAATTTAATTATTTAATCACAGATGTCAACTATTTCAACTTTTGAAAAAATGGGTTTATTTTATTTTTGATTAGCAAGTTAATTATGAAATTAAAGCTATAGTGATTAATTAGGAACCACGTATATAAGCCGCAAACAAATTGGATGGAGACTGCCGGTACATAATTTCCTGTGTTTAAGTAAAAGATTGACTTTACTTAATTAGGATATAATCATCATGATAATCCTTAATTAATCACAAAGCTGAATAAGCATATATATCATCTGTATTTTGAACTTTTGATTGTGTGGTTGTCCTTGTACATATAATTAAGTGCATCCCCACTCAAAATAAAATTTTCTTATAATGTCAGCACGAACTCTTTCAGTTTAACCAGATGTCTCGAATTCAAATTTTAATAATACAGTTACTTTAAGACTCCTGTGATAGTATTTTGTTATTTTTCGGAATTTTACCTAATACGAACATAATTAGTCTCAGCTGGTTAATATATAGATAAAAAACACGTGGTTGACAAAATATATTATCCAAAAAACAATTTGAAAAAGCCAACATATACATATACTTGTTTCCAGCTTATCAACTGCCGTACTTATCTAATATAAAATAAAAATTAGTTTTATAATTTGATTCGTAAATAAATGTATCAACCTAAGGGGAAAAAAAAAAGAGGGTGATCATTATATCTCCCACCTAAAGTTTATTTGGCCTCATGAAACTTATTAACAATATATATAGAATCAGTCATTATAGTTATTGCAACTTAAATTTATATTCCTTTGAAATTTTTTTATGCTAATTTGAAATTTAATTCTATTATAATTTATACACTACTGTTAAGTTCAATTGATTAAAACAGTTAATATTTTTTTTTTGTGTAAGTAAATATTTTTGGTGGTGCATTACTAATCCGTTTCCAGAAATCCCTGGGCTCTAATTAATCCGGCTCGAGCTAACTGTTAATCCATTATAGAATAGAACTCTCCTACTGCAGATTTTCTTCATAATAAATAATCAAACTCGAGATTTTGCATAAGGAAAAGATGCGTCATAGTACCTCAATCAATCATGCGTTGGTCGTTAATCTATAAGTATTTAATAGGTATTTCTAATTAATAGTTGATAGCAATTTAAGGTTCTAATCAATTGTTTATAGAAAAGTTTTATTTTGAAGCTTTTTTAAAAGACTCCTTTAAATACAAAGGCAACTTTTAATTATAAACCAATTACTATGAAACAATTATGGCTTTATGGAGCTCGGAGCGCTAAATCAAACATATGATGACACTAACATTTGAAGCTTGAGGTAAATATAACAAAACCCATATATGGTAAAAGATATATATCCAACCATTTGTATTTATTTATTTTTGATATTTTGTTATATTAACAAGTTTTTAATTTAAATGGGCTTTTATATTTTGTTTTTAGTCCATTTTACTCTTTAAAAGCCTTAAATTTTCATTATAATATGTTATTTGTCAGTTGAAAAATACCCATAATTATACATATATTTCATGCACCGTATATTTTTCGATATGCATAATAAAGTAATGTAGTGCTAATAATATTCAAAAATAAAATTGAAGGGCAGATTCTATCTTTTGGGATACACAATAAGTACCCACAAAGAAGGGCAAATGTGAGATGCGAGGATAAGTGTTCACATAATTCTAATTAATTAGGATGGCTCATGTAGAATATACAATAGACAAGGAATGTATATCCACTTATTTAATTAATAAAAAATGTCGACTATTAATACAAATATAAACATCAAAACTTAACCTTAATCCAATTTTCAATGATAAAATATATTGTGGGGACCGCCATTACATCCTAGGTTGAAGGAAAAGTTTGATTTTACTTAATTTAGATATAATGATCATTAATCCTTTACTTACTTTTATATAATTAAACGCAAAAAGTGGAAATCATATACATGTGTGATGTTGAACCCGGAAATGACCATTATCAAATTTGTCTTGTATCCGAAATTAATCCAATTAATTCAATACATATTGAGTAGGATTTCGAAGGACGATAAAATATCACTTTAAAAGTATTTAAAGTAGTTATATACTTAAAAGCTTGAATTCGATATATCCAATTAAGTTGGAAAATTCATGTATCAATTCATTCACACAACTTGAATTTTTTGATAATGTGGTAGCCAGCTGACCTGATTGCTGAGAGTTCAGTGGTTGATAAAGAGCTGCATTCAATATGGTACAAAATGAACCGCATGTGTTATTTGACCATAAAAAGGTCAATTTCAGAGTACTTGTTGAGCAGTTTGCTAAAGACTCATATAGCAAAAGAGTTTCTGACTGCAGTTTCTTAGCGTTATAAGGTATCTATCATTGCTGAGATTGATACCCTTTTAAAGCAGCTATACTCCATGAAGTATAATGGAGTAAGAGGTGTCAGGGAATACATTCTCACAATGGTCTTCATACAAAATAAACTATAGAACCTTGACATAATTCTCCTTGATGTTTGTATCGTGCATCAAGCTCTCAATACTCTACTACCAGAGTTTGGGATGCTTATTATTGCATACAACTCAAGGGAGGATCCATAGATAGTTAATGCTTTCATTGCCATATGTGTAGTTGAGGAAGAGAAGCTAAAGGCAGGTCAGGTTAGTACCGCGCTTCTTGTATCAGATCCTTAGTAGAAAGGCAAAAGAAAATGTAAGAAAGATAAACCTAATGCTCCTAGTTTTGATAAAAAGTATGCCCGATCTGGTGCTGTAGGTGTTGATAAAGCTTTTATGAAAAGAGAACTTAAATGTTTCTTTTGTAAAAAGAAAGGTCATAAAAAGCAGGATTTTTTGAAATATAATGCTTGGTTAGAAAAGCGTGAGCTTGCAGAAAACTCTTTTGGTATTGTTGTTTGTGAATCCAATTTGGTTGATGTCACATCATGTTCTTAGTGGCTTGATAGTAAAGCGACTAAATATATTACATTTATATTACAGGGGTTCATAAACAAGAGGAAACCAAATAGCGAAGAGTCAATGCTCACAGTTGGCAACAATGACACAGTGAAAGTTCTTTTTATTGGCAGTGTCTGTTTGAATCTAGACACTGGTTTTGAACTCTTTTTGAAAAATATTTTGTACATACCGTCATTTTGGCGGAACTTGATATCAGTATCTGAATTAGACAAAATAGACTATGCTTTTGTATTTAAAGATGCAGTTGTAAATATAACTTTTGATTCAAAAGCAGTTGGCCATTACTTTTTGTCATATGGTTTGTATGAAGTATGTTTGAGTTCAAATAAGATTTATTCCACATCCTGTATTATTGAACATGTTGCTAAAAGACCCCTAAAAAAGGATAACACTCCATGTTGTGGTATAAAAGGCTTGACCACATTTCTAAGGAAATGGTAGAAAGGCTAATCAAGGAAAATATCATGTCTGCCATTGACTTCAGTGATCTAGAAATATGTGTTGACTGTTATAAAGGCAAACTGACCAAGATTAAGAAAAAGGGATCTATTTAGAGTTCAAATCTCTTAGAGATAATCCATACAGATATATACAGACCTTATGCACCCACCATATCCAATAACAAATATTTCATAACATTCATCGATGATTTTTCCTGATAGGGATATCCGTACCTGATTAAAGAAAAGTCTGAATCTCTTGATAAATTCAAGATTTTTAATACTGAAGTTGAAAAACAGCTGGAAAAAGTTATCAAGATTGTTAGATCTGATCGAGGTGGTATGTATTATGGAAAATACAGTGTTGCAAGATAGGTAAAAGGTCATTTTACCAAATACTTGGAGGAATATGGAATAGTAGCTTAGTTTACTATACCCGGTGTCCTGAATATAATAGTGTGGCCGAAAGGCAGAATCGCACCTTAAATGAAATGACAATGAGCATGATGTCAAGGTCAAATCTCCCAGACTTTTGTGGGGTGAGGCTATGTGAACGGCATTAAATATCCTCAATAAAATCCCCAGCAAGTCTGTGGCTAAAACGACGTTTGAATTGTGGACTAGAAGGAAACCTAGCTTGAATTATTTTCGAGTTTGGGGTTATCCTTCAGAGGTACGCCTTTACAATCCTGTTGAAGGTAAATTGTATTTTAGATCTACTCATTGCTACTTCATAGGGTATCCAGATCATTCTAAAGGCTACAAATTTTATTGTAGAGAAGGGGGTTCTAGAATTGTGGAATCATAGACAGCTAAATTTTTACAATTTGATGTAGCTGATAAGGGTGATCACTCTAAGATCACAAGATAGGAAAAGCAAACTCACGTTATACATATTCCTGTACCTAAGCAACCTGCAATGTTGGATCATACACAAGTGATTGATCCAATTTTGGAGGAGCCTATACAGTTAAATGAGGCTTTATCATCATAGGATGCAATTGCAATGGTTCCTTTTAGGAGGTCAACAAGGGAAAGGAAACTTGTTATTTCCTTTGATTGTGTGGTCTATATAGGTGAGAGTGATTATGACATTGGTCATATTACTGATCCTACATCTTTTGAAGAAGTTGTTTCTAGTTCCCAACCTGATCTGTATTAGGATGCAATGAGAGATGAAATGCAATCTATGGATTGTAATAGGGTGTGGAAGCTTGTTGAATTATCTGTTGGTTATAGACCTATCAGTTGTAAATGGGTCTATAAGACCAAGAAGGACTCCAAAGGGAATATAAAGAAGTTTAAATCTAAATTAGTTACCAAGAGCTTTACTTAGAGAGAAGGAATTGATTATAATAAAATTTTTTCTCATGTATCCTCGAAGGATACATTTAGAGTAATTATGGCACTAGTAGCTCATTTTGACCTAGAGTTACATCATATGGATGTTAAAACCGTATTCCTGAATGGAGAACTAAATGAAGAGGTCTATATGGAACAACCTGAAGGTTTTCAAGTAAATGGTAAAGACCATCTAGTGTATAGACTTAAAAAGTCTATTTATGGTCTAAAAAAAACCTCACGACAATAGTACTTGAAATTTGATGGTGTGATCACCTATTTGGGATTTGTCAAGAGTAAAGTTGATAGATGCATATATTTCAAGATCAGTGGGAGCAGGTATATCTTTCTGATATTGTATATTGATGATATACTGCTTGCAAGCAATGATTTAGGAACACTGCATGAGGTAAACCAGTTGTCTAAATATTTTGATATGAAAGATCTTGGAGAAGCATCTTTTGTCCTTGGAATTGAAATCCATAGGAATAAATATCATAACCTTTTAGGTCTCTATCAAAAAGCATATATTGAGCGGATATTGAAAAGATTCAATTTGTAAGATTCTAAGTCTTGAGATGTATCCATTACTAAAGGTGATAAATTGAGCCGATACAGTCTCCCAAGAATGAAGTTCATAGAGAATCAATGAAAGCACTATCATATGCTAATGCAGTAGGAAGCTTGATGTATGCTCAAGTGTGCATTAGACTAGACATTGCATTTGCAGTTGATATTCTGGGTAGATATCAATCTAATCCTGAAATGGACCATTGAACTGCAACTAAAAGAGTTTTGAGATACTTTAAAGGGACTAAGGATTACATCTTGACATACAAAAAGGTTGAAAATTTTGAGTTAGTTGGTTATACTGACTCAGATTTTACTGGCTATTCTGATGATAGAAAATCCATGTTATGCTACATTTTTATATTAGCTGGTGGAGCTGTGTCTTGAAAAAGTGTTAAACAGTCCTTAATTTCGTCTTCCACAATGCAAGCTAAGTTTGTAACATGTTATGGTACAGCTATACAGGCTGTTTGCCTACGAAATCTCATTGCAGAAATGTCAATTGTTGATTCCATTAACAGACTCATAAAGTTGTATTGTGATAATTTATCATTGTGTTGTTTGCAAAGAACAATAAGAATATCACTAGGTTTAAGCATATGGAAGTCAAATATTTGATATTAGAGGAGCTAGTAAAGAAGAATGACGTTGAAATAGACCATATCGGTACAGATGATATGATTGTTGATCCCTTTACCAAGGGTATTCAACCCAATGTTTTTCAGAGACATGTCATTAGTATGGGTCTAAAGTCGACTTTTGATACCTTAGATTAGAGGGAGGCTTTCTTGTTGCTCTATATATTTTGGTTTGTACTTTATACATTGGTATAATGTACTTTGTAAATTGATGATCATCAATGCAGTATGTATACATTTTCATTGGAAAATATTTGATATTGTATTTTCTTGGAAAAATTTTAAAAGTTATATTTTTATTGAAAAATATAATGTGATGTATATCATATCTGATAAATTAAAGTATAAAGATTAGTGTCGTATTAAGTAAAGGTTTAGGGTATTAAAGTTTATAGTCTTTATTGTATGTCTTGGGACACATAAGCAATCGTACGATATAAAGTTTTTAAGACATACATAAACTTTATTTGAAGTCATAAAATATTTCTTATTCGTAACTGTGTTACATTCAGATAAAAAATTACTAACTGACAAGAAAATCAACACATAAAGTTTGATCATAAAGTGAGTGTTGACTTATCTTGCCATATTACCACACTATGCTCATGATTAATAGGGTTATTGGTAAATGTAACCATAGAAGGTGCCATATTCTTGAATAATATGGTTTCCGCTATAATTCTTTGCCAACGATTTTATTAAATCGAGCTGGAATCAGAATTTTTTTGTAATAGATTTTCAATTAATTAGCTCAAGTGGGAGAATGTTAGATATATTTAATATCTGATTATGATTGTGAGCTCATTAATTGATAAATAAATATATATTACAAAATAAAGGGACTTAAGAATTTGATTAATTTTTTATTTAGGCAAGACTTCATTAATTAATTTAGTGTGGATAATTAATGTGGACCAGATAATAATATGGATGTGATGGACAACCCATGATTATTATATTATGTGGGTTAAATCTCTCTTGTTACTGACTTTCACCCCCTTTATAAAGTTGGATAGAGATAAAAGAAATGAATAAGGTTTTAGCATTCTATCATTCTGAGTCCAGAAACGAGAGAAGTTCTTAATGCAAACTCATTCAGATCGTTCATGCTATGATAGATTCAGCGAAATCAGATTCTTTACTGCGTCTTTTATCTCAATTAAACTTGTTTTGTGCTTTAAATTTCATAAATTAAATCATGAAATTGATTTTGGCTAAAATTGATTAACTATCACAATTATCCTGCAAATTTTTTTTTAAAAAAAGAAGGTATGAAGTAGAAAAAAAATAAAAGTGAAAATTAGCCTTGAAATATAAAACCAAATGTAATTTTATTAAAAAAATCAATTTCTCATGGTACTTATTCCAAAGGTTAAAGATGCCATTGCAGTGGAATAATACCGCCCAATTACCATGAGCAACTTCTGCTTCAAAATTATCACTAAAATAATTGGAGATAGATTGTCATCAATTACTCCTAGAATAATTTCAGAAAACCAGTTTGGCTTTCTAAAAAATAGAAATATTTCTCATGGCATAGCTATGGCTTCTGAAGGTATTAATATACTCGTCAAAAAATGTTTTGGTGATAATATGGCTTTGAAAATTGACATACGAAAGGCTTTTGACACTCGATTAGAATTTCATTCTAAATGCTTTAGAAGATTTTAGGTTTTCCTTCCAATTTCGAGATTGGATTTTGGAGATTTTTTCTTCAGCCAAACTTTCCATCATTATTAATGGAGCTACAAAGGGGTACTTGTCATGCTCTCGAGGAGTTCATCAAGGAGATTCTGTCTCCAATTCTTTTTTGTTTAGGGGAAGATTTTATTGGTAGATGGTTGACAAAATTAGTCAGTTCCGGTGATTTGCAAGCAATGACTTATACCAGGGGAGTCTCTTTGCCCACTCATCTTTTATTTGCGGATGACATCCTGATTTTTGCCAAGGCTACAGTCAATAATGTTAAATTAATTGCTCATGTTTTTTATTGCTATGGTGCTATGTCTGGTCAAAGAGTTAATTGGGCGAAATCAAATATCTACTTCGGTAAATCAATCTCTCCAAGACGAGTAGCTTGTTTAAAAGATATTTTGGGAATCGGGGTTGGCTCATTACCTTTCAATTATCTTGAAGTGCCCCTTTTTGCTGGAGCACCGAAAAGGAAATGGCTCCAACCAGTTGCAGATAAAATTCCAAGGAAGCTATCTACTTGGAAAGGACAGACGCTATCAATGGCAGGAAGGCTCACTTTGATACAATCTGTATTGACAAGTTCTTTCATGCATTCATTCACTATTTACAAATGGCCAAGATCATTGTTGTTGAACATGGAAAGAAGCATGAGGAACTTTCTTTGGACTGGGAATATTGATATCAGAAAGCTTGTAACGGTGCCCTGGGAAAATTGTTGCAAGCAAAAGAAACATGGAGGCCTTGGTCTTAAGCAATTGGAGGAGTTAAATTTGGCTTTATTGGGTAAGTTAACGTGGGCACTTATTGCTAAAAAGCCTTGTTCAATAAGCATTCTAAGGACGAGATTTCCAAGTGCAGCTGGGATTCCAAAACGAACACCATTATCATCTTCTATTTGGAGTTCAGTCAAACAGATTTTTATGGATATGAAAAACAAAATTAAATGGTTTATTGGGGGAGTACTCTAAATTGCTATTCTGGACAGATGAATGGATACAACCTTATTTAGCTACTCAATTGAATATTCCACTATCCACATAGGATTCTTTGACAGATCCAATTTCTTATTATTTAAATAACGGGTCTTGGAGCTTGCTGCATACAATACCTGAGGCAATTCAAGAAGAAATCTGAAAGGTAAAGGTTCTTTGTGAATCAGATGATGTTTGCGTATGGACACAATCAGTTGATGGGCAATACACGGTCAAAAATTCTATTATGGCAAGTAGTGAGGACAGTAATGTTGACCCGGTTCATAAATTTATTTGGAAGGAATTGTGACCCACATTTAGATCTATTTTGGTTTGGAGAGCATACAAAGGCCGACTACCTAGCATTACATGTTGATGAAAAGAGGTTTCAGTTTGGCTTCAAAATGCAGTTCGTGTAATTCTGAAATAGAGAGCATGGAGCATATTTTCGTGACTTGCACTATTGCTGCTACAATTTGGACTGCAATTTCTGGTTTTTTTGGACGAAGGGTTCGTGTCAATGGCACCTTAAAGGAGCTTCTAATTGATGCATCAAAGTTACAATTCAGTTCTCAACTAAACCCTTTTTGGATTTCTGCTATCATCCATGCCATTTGGATGATTTGGAAAACGAGCAGCTCGGTGATCTTTGAAGATAAAACATTTACAATTTTTCACACATTGAGATCTTTGTGGTAATTTGTTAAAGAATGTGATTTCTTCAAGATAGGTACCGTCTATAACGTGTTAGAGGAGATGCAGATTTTAAAGATATTGCAGGTGCAATGTAAGAGGCCTATGGCGACCAAAATACACAGTGTGATATAGCATCCTCCCCCTTCTAATTGGGTCAAGGTTTATACGGATGGTTCGGCTATCGGATCTCCAGGACCATCAGGAGCAGGAGGGATTTTTCGGAATAAGCGTGGTTTTGTGAAAGGGGCTTTTGCATTGAATTTGGGCCTTAACTATGCCTTCTTTGCAGAATTGACAGCAGCCATTTATGCCATTAAACCAGCTTGGATTAATGGATGGAAGAATTTGTGGATGGAATGTGACTCAATGTTTGTGGTTCACCTACTAAAGAAAAAATCGAAGGACATTCCATGGCAATTGAGACAAGAGTGGTCAGATTGTTTGAAGAAAATGAATGAGATGCAAGTTGTGATTACACATATATACCGAGAAGGGAATAGGGTTGCTGATAAGCTTGCAAGATTTGGAGCAACATCTGCTGATTCTCAATGGTGGCATACACCACCTGAATTTTGTGTAACCATAGTTTATGATGACTTTAGAGATCATGAGAATTTCAGATTTTGTTAATTAGATCCTTTTAAAGAATGGATAAACTTTAGATGTTTCTTTTCTTTTTAATTAATAATATTTGAGCCCTCAAAAATGATAAATAACACTAAAATTGTGTCAACTTTATTTGGATGGCCAGATACGTTTTTAATTTCTAACCTCAATTTTTTTTTTAAAAAAAATCTAATTCAGAAAATTAATTTATGGAAGTATCAATATCACTTTTTTTTTAAAAAAAAAAGAAAGACACAACTAATGATTATTGAGTGCTTATTGCATAGTGTAGAGAATTTCGAATTTAAATCATAATATTCTATTAATTTTTAAGAGCTTTTAATAAATATATATATTTGAAATAGCATGAATTTGAATCAGGAGAGAAGCAATAATGTAATAGTGAGAGTCACGTGTTGAAAATGAAGGAACAGGAAAAACACTTGAATCCCATGCATAGGATAGAAGGATATCCTCTATTTTATTGTAGCTAATGCAACTTTCTTGTCCGTTATGGCCACATATATTACTCAAGGTTTTTTTGAAAAAAAATAAAATGTTATTTGTTCCGACATTTTATGCGTCATTTTCTGTCAAATCTGAATTGAAATATTTGTATTTTATCAGTCTATCTATTTATATTGTTCAACATTTATTAATGTACTAATATTTTAATATAGGTGGAATAAAATAGAAAAACATAAACTGAACTATATATATATATATATATAATTACTGTTTTTTCATGACAATTTAATGAGGACTCATTTTGTTTGATTCATGTGTTTGAAAGTAAGTAATAATAAAACAAAGTAAATGTATAATAATAATAATTTTCAACATTAAATTATGTTCTTAATCAATTAGTTATATTTCAATATATTTCCGAATCATCAAAAGAAGAAAAGAAAATCTTGGGAAGGATTTGGAGATTAATTGAAGTAGCTAGAGAGGGATGACATGGTGCATTAACAAGAACTCACGGGCATTCTCACTCTAAGACAGTGAAGAAAGGAGTAAGTGCCCACCTCAAAAAATACAAACAATGCGCTGTGCTTGTATTTCTGCTTTTCTTCAGCAACTCACGAGCCTATTTAAATCACTGTGCCCCCTCCCACCCATCTCCATATAAAACCCTTTCTAAAACCCTTTTCTTTTGCGAGAATTAGTATCATCTTGAAAAAAAAAAAAATCAACACATCAAAAACCTTAATGGGTAGTAAAATTTTGTATGTTGTTTTGTTGTTGGTGTGTTGTGTGGGTATGAGTTTGGGTGGACGTGTGATCCCATCAAGTGTACCAAGCACCATGAGGCCAATGGGTTCAGAAGCTGAAGATTTTGTGAAGATGAGGCCTATGGGTTTGAACCATCACAAGCAACCTGTTTTTGGTGAAACAGAGGTTGGTGGGTGCTTGCCTAAAGGGTTTAGGCATTCTTCAGCTCCTAGCAGATATGTCAACAATCAACCTCTTGGCTCTTGCTCTCATTTGCTTCTTAAAAGACCTTGAACTTCTCTTGCTTAAATTCTCATCAGCGGAGAAAGATCATAACTAATCTCCTATGATTAGTGGGTTTTAGTATATTTTCTCTAATTTTGGAGAACCATGTAATTTTACTCTCTTCTATACATATTAACCGATAATTTTTTTCTCTTTTATTTTTTGGAAAAATCAAATTAAGCAGACTACACTAACGTAATTTGGGTCCGAATATCATCATGTAATTGCCAATTGCAGACTGCACTAACGTAAGAGTGTATAAAATTTAAAGTAGCATTGGTTTACCATCTCAATTCGTAAGTTTGAACTTCAGCTTTATGTTATATATATATATATATATATATGCCAAAGGCATGTGTCTCAGTAGCGAATAGGCTTAGCTCCCTCTTTAAAAGATCTCAAGTTCCAGATCTTTTATAAACTAATATATATGTGTGTGTCAGACACATGTATCTTAGTGGCGTAAGGGTTTATCCCCTTTTTAAAAGATCTCAGATATATATACGTCGGAAGCATGTGTTTTAGTGACATAAGAATTTAGCTCCCTCTTTAAAAGAACTCAAATTCAAGACCTATAAAATAATATATATATATATATATATATTATGTTACTTCTGTTCAAAATTTGGCTACTAATTACCTATAGATGAGGTTTGTAAGAATTGGTAAAACGTTCTTCATGGAAGGCTTTATCTCCAGTTTATATAGTGCCTTTGATGAGTGTAGATATCCTATTTTTGAGATTGCAGATCTCTTTTCTTTTTTTTTCCCTATGTTGGATTTTAATCTCTTATATAAATATTTTTGAGATTGGAGATCTTCAAAAAAGAACTGTTTGGAGCATAAATCCCAAGAGATCTCAATATCACCACTACCAGCTTCCCGCACCAATTAACAAGGAACAATTCCACCCAGACATCACAATATACTTGAATTCCTGTGGCAATCAATCGTTCGCTATCAACTGCCAATTTCATTTTTGGTTTCAACTCAACTTCTTTATGATGATGACGATCACGTATCCAATAGTGTACCTTTAATTTTCGAAAACTAAGTGACACACGTAATTAACTTGAAGACAGCAACATGCTGGCACTGGAGAAATGGTTACAACTACTATAACTAGACCCACACTCAAACTCCAACCCATCACATGAAACCAAAACTCATTTATCGTATTCACGATGCCATATGAAAATCAAATGTAAGCACAACCAAACTCGCGAACCTCTTCATTCTTTAGGGGTCAAATCTTAAAGTGAAACAACTGAACCTGGCAACTATGAAATATCAAGGCTCGCACACAGACTATTCTCCCAGGTGAAAAACCACGCATATGTAGCCTGCATTAAATATTTCCTAGACTGCTGAATGAAGAGCTAAAATACACGCACAGCCAGCAACATGAAACACTGCAAATCACTAAATTCCATATTACATCAAAGCTTTTTGAACAATAAGAAAAGAAAATATTACATCAAAGCTTAAGTTAATAATAGTGACTACTCAGTGACAAATATGCCGTTCTTAATCCAACAGTGTCATACTTCCTCACAAAGTCTAACTGTCATTAAATATCCAGACAAATAGATAACTTAACCATACAAGTCATCTTCATCAGCCCCACCAGCCGAAGTCGCAAATGGATCAGATGCTGCAGCAGCAGCACTTGTTCTTGTATCAGAAAACCTAAATTCTGTTCCAAATCCCCTTGATTGCTGCAATGTCTGGGCAAATGCTTGATACTTTCGTATATCTGCATCACTGACACTCCTACGAGCATATTTCATTGACTCCTCAAAATGTGCGGCCTTGATCTCAGCCACTTCTTCCTCAACATCCTCATCCATTGCCTCAGGATTCTCCTTTCTCCTCTTCTCTTTTTCAATATCCTGAAATAATACCATAACTTGCTTTAACAACTATTTTACATAGTCCAAAGAATCCAAAATTTGAGAATTAATAAATACTTAAGCTCTAAAAATCTCATGGTAGTTGCACAAATGAGAAAATTTCCATTTGATACCAGAAGAAATACATTAATTTCCAAGCAGTACGTAATGAAAATTAAATGAGAGAACGTGTTCAGAAAAAGGTAATTATGTGTTATGTTGTCAACTACATAATTTACTATTTGAATGTTGTTCTTTCAAGCATGCATGCACAGTCTATATCCAAAGAAACAATGGAAAGAAAAATAACTGAAAAATAACTAAAAAATAATGTTAATCAGGCAACAAATCTTAAGGGTAGCATACCTTCTCAATATTCTCCCTGATGGCGTATTTACATGCCCGCTGGCAGATCTCCGTAATATCAGCTCCACTGAATCCTTGGGTATACTTGGCCAATGCCCTCAAATCAACATCTTTTGAGATGGGTGATTTCCTCAAACAGGATTTGAAGATCTGATAACGTGACTCCTCATCTGGAAGGGGAATATAAATCAGTTGGTCAAGTCGGCCAGGCCGAAGGAGTGCTGGGTCAATTATGTCAGGTCTATTAGTGGCTCCAATTATGAAAACAGTCTTCTTTGCAGACATGCCATCCATTTCAGTAAGAAGTTGGTTTAAAACCCGATCAGCTGCACCACCAGCATCCCCAACACTGCTTCCCCTCTGCAAAAGTGGGAAAGAACTTGTTAAACATTGGCCTAAGCCAAGTAAATATCAGAAGAAAGAAGAAAAAAAGGGTTTTAAAAATGGAATGTCAGGCACCTAAGTATATTACAAGATTAGTAGGAAAATGATTTTAGCGAATGGCAAATTGGCAAATTCTATCAAAGCTTAACATATGCAAGATTGAAGACCTTATCAGAAGAAAAAGACTGAAACTTAGTACAAATGCAACAGAGAAATTAACCTGAGTAGCAATGGAGTCGAGCTCATCAAAGAAAAGGACACATGGAGCAGATTGTCGGGCCTTGTCAAAAATTTCTCTGACATTGGCTTCACTCTCACCAAACCACATTGTCAGTAGCTCAGGACCCTTAACACTTATGAAGTTTGCTTGACATTCATTTGCAATTGCCTTAGCCAGTAGAGTCTTGCCACATCCAGGAGGGCCATAGAAAAGGACACCTTTTGAAGGTGACATACCAAATTTTTCAAACTTCTCCGGATGCTCCACAGGGTATTGAACAGTCTGTAGTAACAGATAGCAAACATAAATTTAACACCAGGGAGCAAAATAAATCAGAAAACTAGACTTGAACAATGGAGAAAAAAATTGCAGCAAGAATGGCACCTCTTGAAGCTCCCTCTTAACATTTTCAAGGCCACCAATATCTTCCCAGCTAACATTGGGAACTTCAACAACCTGTTTGTCAAAATTTGATTAACAATTGGAGAAGAATAGACAGGAAAAAAAAAAGTTTAGCTGTGCAAAGTGAAAGGAATTACGCCATGAGAATCACCAGCAAATACTCACAGTTTCACGTAAAGCAGATGGATTGCTTGTTCCAAGAGCAGTTTGGAAGTGCTCATTAGTAACAGCCATGGAATTGAGTATCTCGGCATCAATGGAATCATCCTCCAAATCAATCACATCCATCTTTTCTCTGATGCACTGAAGTGCTGCTTCAGTACATAGGGCAGCAAGATCAGCACCAACATAACCATGGGTATCTTTAGCAATCCTTTCCAGATCAACCTGTCGAGTATGAACAATATATGTAAATTAGCCAATGAAGGTCAAGCAACAGAGAACAGTTGGACATTACATTTAGAAACATTAGCCCAAGGGTCTATCACAAGAAAGACCAAATCTAACCAATGCCTAGAAAAATCAGTTTCATTTTCCAATGGCACTGTTCAGTTAGAAACATCAGTCTGACCCATGTCCAGACATGGTCTCAACTCTCAAACTACTTATATCTACCCATTCAAACTATTCAAGACATTCAGATATACATATATATACAATCAGAAACATATATTTTTGAGACTCATATGAGACTTACTTCATCAGAGAGCTTCATATTCTTGGTATGAATTCGTAGAACTTCAAGGCGACCAACTTCATCTGGAACACCAATGTCTATCTCCCTATCAAACCTTCCAAACCTTCTCAAAGCTGGATCAATACTGTTTGGACGATTTGTAGCACCAATAACAATAACATGTGCTCGAGATTTAAGCCCATCCATGAGAGTTAAAAGCTGTGAGACAATCCGTCGTTCAACTTCACCATGTGTCTTCTCCCGCTTGGGTGCAATTGAATCAATCTCA